>JAOEHV020351594.1:0-24559 GCA_025447995.2 Isaurus tuberculatus | reverse complement strand
TGGTTGGGTATATGCTAACGTAATTATTCACCTCAGTGTCGGTGAAAGCCAAGTATATTCACCTCGCCGCTTTCGCTGCTCGGTGAATATCCTTGTCTATTCACCTCCACTTCGGTGAATAATTACTCATTACTATATAACGTTTTATAACAGGAAGTATTGTTACGTACCGTAGAAATATACAATTAAGACCAAACTAGCTAGTATTGAAAGGCAAATCAAGAGCTCATAAAAGAATTTCAATCGAACACAATTTTTTTTTCGATGTTTCGTTTTATTCTTTTAAGTGTACTTAGTATCAGCCCACATTGAATGAGTCGGGGCAAATGAAGAGAGGTTAAGGTTAAATCAGAATTTAGCATTATTGAGTCGAGCGACGTGGCCAGTGAACGCAAATATATTGTAATAGAAGAGACTATGAGCAATTCAGAGTTCCTCTGTCTACTCTTTTCGACAAAATTGGTCAGATGGCATACATGCCGACCGTGAAACAAATTGATAGTGACTTGCCCCTTAGCATGATGCATAGAAAATAAGTGTTTTCATGATCAAGCCCTAATGTGTTTTTAATGATACAACAGATGTTTGTAGACCTAAAGAACTGATTATTTCATATCATTGAAGTTATCCATTCACATAAGATGTGTACAATCTCTACAGTACAGCTACTAATAAGAGAGGTAATGCAAATGCTGCGTGGTCATGTATATTTCCAGCCAGCGTTAAGGGATGGGTAAGGTTGATTTTATACCGTAATGACGAGGGAGGGGGGGGGGGATCATAAGTTATATAGTTATTTTATGCAAATTGTAACTCTAGCTGACGAGGAGAAAATATTTCTCCTCTAAACAATGATTTTGACATCCCAGTAGTTTAAATGAATGGTTCAACAGGGACTATCACATGAGTACTTATCTTTCCAAGTGCAGTTCTTAAAACATTTTTTTCTTTTAACTGATTGGAATCGAATTTTGATTAACAACATTCCGCTTGACCCAAAAACAAAGTGGTGCACATTTTCAGAGAGAACTTTTATTTCGTCAAGATTCGGGTATTACAAGTCAAAACAAAAACACAAAGAGACGATACGCTAAAGCAATATCTCCAGTTTACCAAGATAGTATATTTATATTCTTTTGTGGATTTATTTTCAAAATCTATAACATACCGTCTAACCTGGGGTGCTAAAGTAGAGAGCGTACACAACTCGATCACTTCATGCAGAAACATTCCTCAAGGGATCCCTACGTAAAAAAACGGAACGACAACGATGAATGTACCTTTTTGTCTTTTGTCTGAAGTGCTTTAAAATAAAAAAATCAGAAATTAAAAACTTTGCTTAAAACCATTTAAAATTCTTTGTTTCAAACCGTGCAGTATTTACTGTCGTCAACACATATCTTGCATGCATTCAGAAACTTTATCTCCCATTCGGTGCATTAATTCTAAACGCTGTCTGTATCTTTTAGCGTTTAATTTTTACTTCAAAATTACTTTTACATGTCTGTTTGAAAGAAATAGAAAATATTTATGTCATTTCAAAATGTTTTCACGTGAACAGTTCGTAAAAAATGTTCTTTCGCTGCACTTTAGCATGAAAGAAACTAACACCGCGAAAACTAACAGAAAACACACGATTCCACGAAGAAACCGAGGTAGTTTTTTTTTTTCTTTCAAGTCAATCTCGATTTAATAGCGAAGACAACAAAGGTCACGAATCGTGCTTTGGCGATCTCGTGACAACACTGAAAACCTTGGCTCCTAAACTCGAGCAAATCACCATATTTCAGCAACATTTAACTATGATTATTCAGGTATTTTATGTTTGTTGCCGAGCATTAAAAGAAAGAAAATGTACAACTCAAAATTTTTTTGACCTAAATGACTGATATCTCAATGAACCTAAAATCAAAGTCTAACCTCGCCTTACTGTATGTAAACGAAAAGATATATAGCTCATTTAGAAAATTTTGCACTTCCTTTGTGTAAAAGGCACTTACAGTTATGAATCATTCAAAAATAAAAGTTAAGTTTTTTAAATTGGTAAATCTAAGTGCATAATGGTTGATTGTAACGCCTTTTAAAGTGTTGGCCTGTTCAAATCAAACCTAAAATATCAGCCCTCCTCGTTATACGTTTAGCAATCGTTCATCAGTTATGCATCGATCAAATCGAAGCTTATACATCCCCCCCCGGGCAACTTACGGGCATTTGACCAGCTTTCATGCCCACGGGGGCGGGAATTTGAACGTAAGGGAGGGAGAGGGTCGAGCATTTGAAGTGATCGGCGCGGAGTAAAATGGCAGATAGTACTGTTGCAGAAGGTGGCGTTAATTGTTTGGAGGATTTTTCAGACAGAAGTGTTGAATAAATGGTGGGGCATTTGATCGGCAATGTTGTCCCGGGGGTGGGAAATTTGAGCATGAAAATGTTAAAAGTTCAAATGCCCGGGGGGGGGATGTTTAAGCTTCGAATTGATCGATGCATTAAACTAAAAAAACCTTTTCGAGATTGCGTCTTACGTTTGACCCGGAGCAATGAACAGCGATAACGCAGGATAATTTAAAAATATTTTATACAGCTGCTTTAAACAAGATTCCCTAGGAATCAATTATGATTTAATATTAACTTGACCTGGATCAAGAATTCCTACAACTAAATTATTTTCACTTCATGATCACTTGGGCAAAAGTCCTATGTATCACTACAATTGAAATAAAACCTGTGTTATAGCAACGCAACCGAAACACAAATTTAAACGAATTATTGTTACTCGTTAAAAAGATATCTTATGAAAGGAAAATGGCGACTGATTTTAAAACCATTATGTTAAATAGTGTCTCGACAAGAAAAACATGAGGTTTGCTAAGTACTGTCACTGGAAGACGAAATCAAAAGTGCATTATACTAAAACTTGTTAATTTCAACATTTTAAAAAACCTGTCTGAATAGAGTGGCTTTTTTTTCTTAAATAAGGAAACAACGTTTGTTCCCACAGCTTTTCTTTTTTTCTAATTCTTCGCTCTTTCCACCAGCAACAGAAAGCTATCATAAATGGCTTTTAATTTTTTTTAAATTACATAATAATGACAGTATTTCGTTTTGCAAAAAAATAACAAAAACTTCTTATACAAGATGTCAACCGTTCACTCGGTTTACAGAAAATTCTTAAATTTGAAAAATATTTTACGAAACCTCAAATTGAAATAAGACGAAGCAAGAAATGAAATAATCGAGAATATATTCTACTCCTAAAGCATAAAATTTATAACTAACATATTACACGCTTTTTTTTTAATAAGAACTAGTAAATTCGGCGAGGATTGTTCTTAGTTTTTTGGCTGCTTCAGCCTCAATTTGTTTTTAATTTGTTCTTATTTCTGTGAGCGGTTTGAAATGATGAGAAATCAAAACAAAAAGACAAGGCATTGAAAAACAATGCTGATCGTCTGTATTTTGAGGAGATCTCTGTACATTTATCTCAGATTAAATGAGAAACGGTGCTTCTGTTCGTGTTTTTACTACATTTCGAACACAAATTTCAAGATTCAGTAAAGTTTCAACGAGAAACAATTTTACTTATTTTCAGCCTCAGCCTGAGCTTGTTCTTAAATTGTTCTTAATTTTCGGGCAATCTGAGCCTCGTTGTTCTTATAAAGTTGTTCTTATAAAAAAAGCGTGTAAGTGTTGTAATTGAATTCAAAGAAAAAACATTAAAAACTTCCGCGTGTGATGAAATGAACAAATTACGTAAAAGTACGTTACTGTGGTTACAAAGTGGATATCCATCTCTTCTAATAGATGCCGTGCTTTTTAGGCAGAAAATCCGACTTGGAAAACCTTAGATCGTCCTTTTTTTTCAGCACGTTCACATCTAAAACCGCCATGTTCGGTTGCGCTATAGCGCATGCGCGAGTACATTGTTTCTTCCACGGCTGGCTCCTGAAACCTTGGATCAAACCCACCGAGTATTTCTTACAAATACGATCCGCGCTTCTTGCGATAGTGGTCTTTCAACGCTTTGATACTCTTTCTTATCTTATTACGATGCCCAATCAGTTTGATACCAAGATTGTCCAGATCGTTATCGGTAATTTTACAAAGGTGCTCCAACTTTTCATAGCCAGCGCCTGTGAACTGATCAGCGTACTTGCTCATGTTAATTGTTTCCAGCCAATCAGGGACGCTGTGCAACGCATCAAAGTCAGTAGGTTTTCTGAGAAAATAAAAACAAGAATATTTAAATAATCTTTTTCCGAAGGCTTATTGCAGCTTGTGACGGGTTTCACGTTCTACGGCAAAACAACTCGTCCCGGGTGGGGTTGGGTTATCCATATCCCTCCGAGTCAACTTTGGCGTATCGAAGTTTCAATACTATCTAACGATAGAAACTAATACAACATTTGGGGATAGGCTTAAATGTTCTAGCGGTACGGGTAGCCCTAGGGATAGAATTGTCTTACAATTAACGCGGGGTGGGGGGGGGGTTGACGAAGGGCTAAATCTTGAAACGTTAGCTTTTTACATTACATACGGCGAAGATCAAACACTTTAACCTGAAGCTGATTAAATCGAATATGATGTACCTAGCTAGGATGATGTTGATTTATCTCGAGCTGAAATGATGGAAATACGTTGCACCGTCAGCGCTTAGAAAAAATACCAACCAACCAAGCCTGATTACTGTTTAACCAAACAGTAATAACATCTAAAGTACTGAAAACATACACGTGCTAATATCTAGTACTTGCAGTCACTGGTATGGGCACTAAAGACCATGTTCGTACCGGGCATCTCGTGTGGGAACCCGAGCTCGATCGTTAGCTCTGTCATGCTGGCAAGGCCCAAAATAGCTGAAACCGCTTTCCATGGCTGCTAACATTAGCCTGATTTTTTTTCAGTGATTTACCCATGTGCCATCAATATTTGCAGGGTTTCAATAAGAATCAAAGTAGGTGGCAAAACCGGAAAGGTACAGGCGGCTAAAGATCAACTCGCAAAAAAATGCAAGCTTACCAGCGGCCGCCGACTCTTATTGAAAACCCTGTATTTGTGGCTATTATTCCAGCCACATCGCACAAACATCGCGCTTTTATTATTTCCAACAACATCTAGTTCGCTTATCCTAGTTCTAAAGGCATTTTCATCATCTTCCAGGGCTTGAAATCTACGACGGCCATGCGGCATTTGCCGTGGATGCCCTTGGCCATTTCTGTAATGCCCCCAGAAATGTGCACGATTTATGGCCACAAATGGCCTGCCCCTTTTATGTTGGGTGCAACCGTGACTTTAAGAAATAGGTGTTAAAATATAGGTTATTTTAAATTAGGGTATTAACTATTTGGCGCCCTTTGACAATTGCCCCGGTGCCCCATTTTTCGCAAAAATCTTGAGTTCAAAATTGCCGTGCCCCTAAAATTAGAGAGTTAAAGGCCAGTCTTCCTTATCATTGCCATCGTCAGAAACAACAACCGTCAACATTAATGAATACATAAAATAAACGGAGAAAAAACAAAAGATTTTTTAATTTTTTTTCTGCACCTATGGTACAAAAGCATTCCTTAAAGCACGTGATTATTATATTTTACCAACCTCTGTGTAGGGGTTGTGACGTAATCAATCAGCTTGTCGGGAGAACGAATGAGTTCGTCTAAACGTTTGACGATTTCACAAAACTTTGGACGTTTGGTTCTTTCCTTCTCCCAGCAATGAAGCATCAAGTCATGGATGATCTTTGGACAACCCTATGGATAGAATATATAATTGGCTTCAAGCAGTGCTGCATTGTCTATAAACACTTGTAAAGGTTGATTCAAAGAAGTGAAATTTCAAATTGTACAGGGTTTGTATTCTTAAACCCAAATATTCAAAGATTTTCACTGGCCTTTTCCCGCCAGTTTAAAAGCGTTTTCAAGGACTTTCAATGTTAGAATCCGAGCAAAAATAAAATGTACCATGTTCAGAACTTAGACGGCAATAATGTACAGAATCTTTGCCAATTAGAGCACGAAACTCGAAGCCTTTTGGTCGTAATAAGTAAATAAACTACGTGTAACCATGTGCTAACACAGCTAGCTGGAATGTCGAGCATATCAGTTAAAAAGTTGATTAAATCACTGAATTTGACGTTATTAAAAGAAATTTGAGTTTCAAAGCTTTTTAAAGATCTCAAAGACTTGTTGATAACTCAGTGATTTGAGATGCTTATAAATTTTTTTTCAGGTTTTCAACAAAGCAAACATGTTGACCCTAAACTTTCAGCGAAATCATTCAATAGATATAAAACTGTAACATGGGTAAAGGTTTTTAAACGTTATGTTAGCACTAATCAGTTTTTGAATAACTAAGCCATGAAAAACAACATTATTAGTTTCCAAATAGAAAATTACAAAATCATACCTTATTTGAACACTACTATATTATTTTGACCAATAAAGATTGAACCTTAGTGAAATCGAAACGCTTTCATACATTAAACAATGTAACTCAAACTCCTCATATGCAAACCTTTCCTATACCAAAACCAGCACCGTCTTACTGTGGTACTCGCTGAATAAATTAAAAAATATATATTGAAGTACGTCGGCGAGTACGTAAGTAAAATATTTGATTTTATCATCTCTAGGTTGAATTGTTTAATTATCGCCGAAGCATTTTAAGAATTAAGCTGTGATTCGAGCATTAACTCTTCGTCCAAGCAAAACATAATCTGATAGTTCCTCCAATAAATGCCTAAAGCCCCGCGCAAACGGTTTCAACATTTGCTTCAACATCTATTCGATTTTATCGAACGCTGTTGACGAATGTTGAACGATGCTAAACACTGGCTGGGCAAACGCTTTCAACATTTGATTCGTTTTTTTCCCAACAAAACTGCGCGAGAAGTCTGGTATTCAGTACCAGGCTTAATAGGCTGGCTCCGACCTCCGACCGGCTGTACTGTTTTGGACGCCATTTGCATGCGCTTATTCGATAATGTTGAACGACCCGCGTAAACGGTTTCAACAACCTTCAACATTTTCGAGAAATGTAACAAACAAAGTTTAAACCCTTTTAAACTTTTTTGACGTCATTTCGACTTCGTTTCAACACGTTTCAAAATGTTTGAAAGGAGGTGGTAAACGGTTTCAACATTGTTGTTCGATAAAATCGAATGGATGTTGAAGCAAATGTTGAAACCGTTTGCGCGGGGCTTAACGCTTGAAAAAAAAGCTTCCTAAATTCTACTCACGACAATTACTAAACATTTCAACTTACAGATGATTAACTCACGAGTCTTACTGTTGCTTTATGCGTTAAATAACAACACAAAAGTATAATTGTTTATTCTATAAATCGAGGGGAATGAATAGCTGAAGGTTTCTAAAGTTTTCGTAACTGCTTTTCAGCTCTAGCAATGAAAAGAGTGATAAATACTGTAATGTATTGTACTCCAGCCAATGTAATATCACTTACCATTGGCATGGGTAGACGATAGCCAGCCTCAACACGATCCATGACCTAAAACAATGAAAGACATTAGAAAGAAGAGTGTTAATGAAAATCTGAACTGAACTTTTTTAATCTTATAATAATAATAATAATAATAATAATAATAATAATAATAATAATAATAATAATAATAATAATAATTGTTTATTCAACCTTTTTGCAGCTTAAAACTGAATTACAAGGCGGGTCATTACAATACTTCTGACATACATACATACATACAATCTTATAGAAAGTTACGCCAGAAACAAGTCTCTCATAAGAGGCTGGTTTTACTAAGGTTTTATCAACAACTGATGGAACAAAAGCGATTATTTTTCCCATTTCTCCAAGGAAATGACGAACACTGCAGCCTGGTATTCAGTGAACTGTTTTCAAGAGGGTTTCTAAGATTTTCCAGGTTTAGATTTAGTAAAACTCAGGAATTTTCCTAGGCTTTAAAAAAATTTTATAATTTTTCAGGCAGGCCTGTATGAAGCATACTAGACAGACTCACAAGAAGCTACCGACCCTCCCCCTCTGGGTATTCGTTTGACACAATAACTCACCTCAAAGTTGTTCCAGTCCCAGTAGGGTCTCTCGCCGAACGAGAGGATCTCCCACAGTAGAATACCAAAACTCCACACATCACTTGCCGTACTAAATCTCTTGTACTTGATTGCTTCAGGTGCAGTCCAACGCACGGGGATTTTACCTCCCTGGGGAGAAAAATAAGTGATTTTGTGGGGACGTGCTGTCAAAAATAAACTATTTTACATGTCCTAATCGAAAAGGACGAGCTTCAAAAACTAGGAGGAGCCAAAGACTAACATTCGCTTAACCCTAGAGAAACCCCAGATAAACGCCGACTTCAATGAACCAAAGTGCCGTAAAGTGTTTTAACTAGCACTAGCTAACTTAAACAGAAAACATTGGGGTTGAAGGCGAAAATGTAGAAAAAAATAATTTAAGTAGAGTGGATGCTATTTTAATGCAGGGATTGCATTGCTGCCCCAAACACCTTACAAGGAAATGCAGGGTTCAGCAGGGCTCAAATATATATTTGAAATATTAAGAAATGCCCTCAGTGAAACTGACAGACCACAACAACAGGATCAATTGACTTGCTCTTTTCGACAAGTTCATGGGTTTTTATAAGTCAACCGACGGAAAGATTAGAACTACAGTTTAGCACCCTTATTCACGGCGACGCGAAGGTCTAACTAATGCATTTATTAGAGTAAAGGCAGTACCTTATCCAACTAGGCTGACTAGATGGGTTAAAAAAGAAAAAAAATTTCATTGACAAGAAAAGCCTCCAAACAATTTACCTGTGTCTGATACTCAGAGTCCGGGTTGTCCTCTTCCAACTCTCTGGACAAACCAAAGTCTGCCACTTTACAAGCCATACTGTCTGACACTAGAATATTACGAGCTGCAAGGTCCTGTGAACAAAGACGACATTATTCAATATTATTCCAGTAGGTGTAAAGTCAAAGAAAAAGAAACACGTGATTATGCCACAGTGTTGATATTTGCATTGGCATCTGACCATCAGTTTCACTTTAAAGCCGAAATGCGGTAATACGGTGTCTGATAAGTAATTAAATAATAAATTGCAGAAATAAAAGTTAATCTTGCGACGTAAGTTTGAAAACTGCCATTATTACTTCACAAACCAATATATACGTACTGGGGTACACTGAAGGTCTTTGTGTTAGTGCAGGTTGTAGGTGATATCATTTGAAAGTTACTAAAATGGTAGTTGATGTTTACAAAATTGTTGCATTCAGGCGGCACTTACTAAAACTATATGAACAACCAATCAAACTGTTTCCGTTGCACTGCCGTTTCAAGTATTTGCCTTATGTTAGAGAAGTCCCAAAACATAAGCCTCATGGTTTCTTGGGATTCCTCGCCACACTGTTTTTTTTTTTAATGTATAATATAATATTTATATGTAACTCAAACGATGGTGGTTAAATAAATGAAAACTTGTTATCACGTTTAGGTTGAAATTGCCTTATTAAAGTCATCGGTATCACTCGTTGTTCTCCGAATTAAATTCAACAATACCAAAACCAAATGCTTTATTAAACCAGGTCTTGTTATGAAGCAGGTAACACGTTCAATTAAACGTTTTGATAACACTACATTAAACACAAATGCAGACTGGCTTAATTCAGTCTGGAACGTGATGTAAAACCTATTGAAAAAATTAAGTCAATTGGACTATTATGGCAAAAAATTAAGAATCAACCAACCCTGTGAATAAAGCTCATATCAGCTAGATAAGCCATTCCTGCAGCCACGCCTCGAGCCATTCCAAGTAGTTGTAAAATTGTTAGTTTCCCGTCGTGATTCTGAAATAAAAGAGTAATATAGCTGTTGAGATCGTAACAACGGGAACAAAGATGACACGATAAAAACACAAGCCACCGCATACTTTTCAGTTTAATTCCTATTTCGAACAAAATTAAGACACACAAGTGTTATGTATTTAACACAACCTTTTACTATCTGCTTCTTTAGCGTAAAAGTTTTGGTAGAATGAAGTGAAGTGAATAAAATATAGATCTGAGTTCAAAACTTGAGAATGCTTTTTATGCAAAAAAACTCAAAAGCACATGATTCCATCAACTATAGGTTGAAATGTTCAATCATCGCTACATATAAGTAGATTAGGATACTGACGTTTCGAGCGTTAGCCCCTAATCAGAGCAGAGCTCCTCCTTGAAAGCTATTGCTAACGCTCAAAACGTCAGCTTCCTAATCTACTTACAAAATGATTTATTATTTTCAACCTTGAGTTGATTAAATCACGTGTTTTACTTACACGCCGCACTAAGTATTACCTATTTACTAGGTCAAACGCAACAAGAGTTAGAAGGGCATAATTAGCTTCAGCTCGTGCTTTTTCTTATTTTTCACGGAAAAGACGTGAATACTAAAAACTGAGCGGAATATGAATCATATTATATAAAAACTACAAGCCCCCGTGAAGTCCTAAAGTATGAAAAAAAATTGTACCCGTAGAAAATGATCCAAAGATCCGCTCTCCATAAACTCCAAGATAATCATAAATGGCGGAACTGCAACGAACAGCAGAAACTAATTAATTAGTAAAACTTTGTTAAATCTTTGAAACTTGAAATTTGTTCCATTAGAAATCTTTTTTACATATTAGATTAAATTTTCAACAACTTACATTCTGAGGATCATCAACATTTAACAATCAAACTGTTTAAGCTACCTTTTTTTATTAACAACAGCCGCGGCCAATAGAAATGACTAGTATGGGTTATGTGAAAATGAAACGATTTTTGAGGTTAAGGAAAATATTATTCAATAAGACAACAAAACAGAGTCAGTTAATTCGTCTTTTCTTTAACAATAGTTTTAAAAAGCAACAACCAACAACGCATTCCGTTGAAGATGAGAAAAGCCACATTAGTATTTAGATTTCCCTAAATTTGTATGGTTGCTAAGCATTGCAAATTAAATTTTCCGCCACAGGCTTGTTGCTAGGGACAAATATTGTGTGACGGACAATTATCACGTGACGCTCAGTTGCTTACCCTTAGTGATCACTCCCTTCAGCTTGACAACATTGGGATGGTCGAACTGTCCCATGATCGATGCCTCTGACAGGAAGTCGTCCCTATTTTTCCTACTGGCGGTCGGCTGAAGAAAACAAACAGACAGATCTTTGGTTACCTGATGGCGCACTTTGAAAACAAATATTTTAGTGCTGAAAGTCTACTTTGAAAACAAGAGTCTCATTCAACAGTCTTTCGCTCGTCGCCAAAGAAAGAAAACTAGTCATCTGAGCGTAATTTGACCCATATCTTACAAAATCAATTTAAAAAAATGGTTCAAAACCTTTAGAGGAGCAACTATTCATTTTGTTATTGATAAAAGGCAGACTTTTATCATTTCAATAGAATCAGAAGATCTCTAAAGGCCATTATACACATAAACACTAACGCTCGAAACGTTAACTTCTTAATCCACTTACGACCTAGAGTTGATCAACCACGCGTATTACTTACTCGCCGAGGCACTTCAATAGTTTTTTTAGAAACTGTTCAACAAGTACAAATCACATAAGGCTGTTATATTTTCTGAAAAAGATGGAGACTCTGGCACGAGTAATGGCTATGTTGGAGCAAGGTCATTAGATACAAACCTTGAGAGTCTTAATGGCCACAGTTTCGGTCTGGCCGTTATCCAGCGTGAGGGTTCCTCTGTAAACTTCTCCGAACTCGCCTAAAACATTGAAAACAAGTGAGCGTATTGACAAAATAAAGACCACTTCAATGAACACGAGCTCAATATAGATGCTAATGCAGAGATTTCAACTGCTCTCTCTCATCAGCTCTAAGGATAATGAACACTATTATAGCCAAGTGTTACTCTGGCAAAGGGCTAATGCAAAAAGTCAGCTTCCTACTCAACTCACGGTGATGATTTACCATCGCGAATTTGTCTGCCACTTCTAAAGTGTACAGACAATCCGATATTCAAGATGCGAAGACTGCGTGTGTTATCGGGAGTCAGGTTGGCGTAGTGGTCATCATTCGCGCTTCCCACCTCTGCAACCCGGGTTCGATTCCTGGGCTCCGCACATGAGCTCAGATTTGTCAATCTCTATCAGACTCCGAGGGTTTTTCCCCGGGTACTCCGGTTTTCCTCCCTCCTTGACGCTGTGAGATCACGCATGGTCCGTATAGCGGCAGCCAGAGGCGCCTATATATGGTTTCGGTCCGACTTCGTTGAGCAGTTAACATAGAATAGCCACCACGTGGAATGTTAATAAAGTTATTATTGTTTTATTATTCTTATTATTATTATTATCGTCCTGTTAGAGGACTGAGAGTTCACTAGAAAACAAACTAGTTCACAGTTAGAGTTATTCGAATGCACTTACCTACCTCTAATTATTCCGAGTAATAGTTAAATTAGTCACTCACCTCCTCCGATCAATTTCTCCCGTTTCAAAGCGGGCCTGTCGATCTCTACCGCAAACGTTCTCAGAGCTTCCAATACATCGCCGTATGTACTGGGATCAATGTACAATCTTTGACTTTCCAACGGCAGTAACTCTTGGCCTGTTGACGATAACCATTGATTAGTTTTTTAAACACCAAAACGATATTTGACATTCATACACCATGACAAATTCTCTGTAATTAAGTTATTTTGGAAACATTTTGAGGTTAACTTTGATCCTTTTCGTGCAAATATTGAGCCAAAGCAATTTCTCATTTTTTCAAACTTTTTTTTTGTCAATTATGTTAAGCTTTATAGACCTTATTCATAAATGGCGGCGGTTTTAATATTCTTTTGTCTTCATTCAAATTAGCCTTACTAGCCTAGCTTTTGAGTTAAACTTTCAAAAGAATATGTTACCCTAAACGAGCCTAGTAGGGCTAATTTGAATGAAGACAAAAGAATATTAAAATCGCCGCCATTTATGAATAAGGTCTATGCTGTAACTCGTTCGGTCTGAAATAAGAGTTTTTCCGTTGTTTGAGAACATCATGTGGCACTCCTACTTTTGAATATAGATTAAATCACTTTTGTTAATAATTTTAAACGCAGAGAGCAATCTGAGAAAAATAGGAAAGCATAAATAAAGCGATTTCAGTGTAACAGCCAGCCACTTACTCAATCAGTTGATGTCAAAAGTATTGTAGTTTAATCAAATAACGATTCATACTTTACCAAACTCATTCCAGTTTATAACAATAACGCAACAAATTAAGTTTTAAGCAATGCAGTTTCTGATGTATTGTTATTCTAACAAGTACTTGCTGCACATACTTACAGTATATTACTCACAGTATCTATTTGAAAAATGCTCCTTTATGTTTAAACTATTGTTAAGGACTTTGTTTTAAAATCAAAATATGTTTTTATTTATAAGCTTTAAGTTAAACAAAGTCGTAAGCTTAACTTTTTAAATTTTTTTTTAAATTTTTTTCTGGAATTGACTCTAAATGATCTATACTTTTATGTATATTATGATTACATTTGTTTTTATTTAGTTTGCTACTTAGTTGGTTCATAAATCTTTACATTCATTTCAGCAATTATATACTCGAAGCCGTGAAGACCAAAACAGAACAAGCTTATAGCAAGTGGATAACTTGACGCAGAAAGAAGAAATAGAGCAGGGCGCGGCACGATAGCAATGAACTGGGTGGAGCAAGATAACCAACTTAACATGGCCAAGTAAGAGGAAAGGAATGGGGGGTAAATATAGACCAGTACGCAGGGCAGAACAGAACTTCAAGTTGGGTGAGGCAGAAGAAAACTGGAAAAAAAAGTCAGAAGAAAGAGCAGATCTAATACGAAATTATGAGAAGACAGAGAGTGCTTTTGTGAACTGTATATCGCTTACCTGGCGACTTACATCCACGAATAAATGGCGAGTATTCTGTAACGGGTTAAGTGCCGTTATAAATAATGTATTTTGCAACTTAAAAAAAGCATGCACATTAAAGGATTATCCATGTAAGTACTATTAGTATGTCTTTTTTTTTGTTTCATGCAAGTGCAGTAACCTAACAGTCATCTCTGATAGCACTTCTGTGCAGAAACCGCAAAAGAAGAGAAGGAGGCTGATATTTAATTGCAGAACATGATGAGGCCAGAAATGGGCAACAACTGTGTTGCTCTTTTATCCATAAATTGGCGACTCATACATTGTCTGCTCCTCATCTCTAATGAGAAAAATCATTTATAGTTTTTCAAACAACACAAGGTTTTCTCAAAGGTTCAAAAACTTTTGCTCGTTGCTGCAGTGAAAGTTTTGAGCATTGGTTAGCACTCAATCAGGGTAATTTGAGTAATCTAAGTTGCCGGTTAAGATAAATATTGTAAAGAAACTAACAAAAGAGATGTAAAAAAACCTTTGGCAAAAAATAAAGGATCATTAATAAAGTGTGAATATAAAAATAAAGTGTGTGTAATTAGTGAAGTTTTTTTGTTCATCTTTCAAAGGTTCTTCTCAAACTCATTAATAATTCATCAAGTTAAAACAAAAGAAATCATAACCGTGACCATGGTTTGGATACGTGGTCTTCATTAGCATATATTTTTACGATTTTATTTCTTCGTTTACTCCTAAGTTTTAGTTTCGATTGAGAAGATATATCAAATACTCGAGACAGTGTTTCATCGCGTTTCCAAACACTTCGAATTTCGTCAAAAATACTCCGCTGCGCGTCGTATTTTCAACTCTCTTCTCAGTGTTTGGATATGTGATAAAACACTGTCTCTCGTGTTTGATATAATTTATTACTTCAAAACTGATGAAAGTACCATGCATTCTGTTTAATTTTATCCTACAGATTCAACAAGTTACTTTGAAGCAGAATATAGTTTTAATAAATATTAAAACATGCAAAGATGAACAAATATTTTTTAATCATGGGACAAAAATGAGTGTTTAAACAATAATGCACCTTATATTTCCAGTTTTTGATTATGTAACTTGACAGTATAACTTGTAGGTACAATAGTAACAAGCTATTAGTGGTTTGATTGGACAAAGTTTGAAGCTTTTAATGATTTAAACTTAAGCAAGTTATGGCTAGCTGGTACAGTACACTGCTTTCCAAGCACAAATTCCCAGGTTTGATCCCCAGGTCTGCTGAGATTAGAACATTTGTGTGAGCTCCTTTCTGCTAAAGTTGACTGATTCCAGTTTCTTGAGGTAGATGTAAAGGAAAAACCAGCTCATACTGGCACCAACCAACGATGGATTAAGGTCACGCTGAGGACTCAGACTCTTGCCTGCTTCGCACTAAAGCAACTGAAGATTAACTAAATACTTTATTTAACGTCTTTACGCGAAGAGAGTGGTTGTCCAATCTCCCTAGCCAGTGGCTCATGTTTTAAGCAGCAATGGCACAGATTGATTGTATGGACGGAGGAAAACCAGAGATCCCTGAGAAAAACCCTTGGAGTCAAGTTGACACGACAATTTTCAGCCCATGTGTCAAATTTCGGTCCACAGAGGTATATAGGAGGCATGAGTGATAAACACTAGGCCAACCTGACTATGCCTGTGATAAGTACCCCTAATGAACAATTAGGCTCCTAAAGAATTTAGCTAGCTTCAGTTGTTTAAACAAAGATTCTTTCGACTTACCTTCCTTGTCTAAATGCTGTAGGCCATTACCTCTCCTGCAAGTGAAGTAATAATCAAATCCATTATATCAAAATAATTATACTGAAACATAATCATGTTCTTTGTAGTGTTATAAAGCTATCAACGTGTACCTTATTTTCAATTAGATAGGAAATCATTTTCTATGAAGGTTGTTAACCAAGTTTGTTTCAAATTCATGAAAAAAAGCAATTTGACAAAAAGCAATCAAAATACAATACAGCTCTATTTGGTAGACAAAATTTTTCTAAGGGATAGATATTGCTTTCAACTAAAATTTATTTACAAATACAGAGCTCTGTACTGTCCAAAATAACATTTTTTGTTTTGTTTCTGGGTTTGTTTAGACAATCGATTTGCCAAATTTCTAGAAAGGTTTCCCAACTTTCAAACTTCATATAGCACAAAAAGATTTTAAACTAGTAATAATCAAAGATTATAGTAAATGCGTTCGACGAGCGGCATGCAAAATCTTGCTCGAACCTCACCATCGAATCCGACACGAAAAACAACGTTTTTTTCCTAGAAAATATATCACTGCATATCAACCTCCTGATATTATGATAAATATCTCTACTCATATTTCTGCGCAACAGTTTTAAGCACAAATCAACAAACCTTCACTCGCTCAACACCGACGTCGAATAAACGTTACTGATCGACATTACACAAATGCCATATACACGAAAACGAGGCAAATGTTACACACAAATTCTCAAAAAAGCATAGCATCTAGTCGTGAAGTCAAGATTAGAAAGCGTTCTCCTTCGTCGAACGCAAATATTGCTCTGCAATTTGTAAGATTTTTTGGTTGCGCTATTGGGCCCTGTTAACAGAGGATGAAAATCTTGCAAAACTTTATGGGTGATATTTTCATGACTGCTATGACATTGATGACTTCTGACACCAATCAGCTGAAACTCTTATTAGACAAAACAACTGAAAAACTAATGTTAATTTGTTTTTCCTGAGTAATTAGTAATTTCCTAAGTAAAGTCCAAGGCATTTTTACAAAGTACTGTACTGTACCCACTATCTCATCTTTAATATCAAGATAAACATGTCCCTGTATAACTAAACTGAACTAACCTGGTCTTGAAAGCCACCACAACAATGATAATTAAGAGAATTAAGACAATTGCAGCAACTCCTCCAATGATATATGGCTTGTACTTGTTGAAAAAATCCTGATTTTCTAGAAGATAATCAATATTTGTTTTAGGCCAGCATTAAAAACTCAAATACTAACATAATTTTTGTTGTTTCTAGAAAAATTTTGTGTTCCAAATTACAATATTACAACTGTTTGAGAATCAAACCTTTTTCATACTAAATTTGCTAAAATCTAAGTACTGTATAACTTATAAAACAAACAAGTTTTTTGTTTCTTTTTTGTACTTACTGTTATTTTTCCTTGTATTTTTTTTCCATTATTAAATTTTATTCCTTTATAGTTATTCCTATATACATGTCAGTATACATGTTGCATATCAGAAACTCCATGTACCATGCATCTTACTTGAGACTTAAACATTTAGTTCTAACCTTAGTACTCAGGCCCGGTTCTTGATATATACCCAGCATCATCCTTACCTAACCCAGCATCATCCTTAACTAACCCAGCATCATCCTTACCTAACCCAGCATCATCCTTACCTAACCCAGCTTCATCCTTATACCTAAACCAGCATCATCCTTACCTAACCCAGCTTCATCCTTATACCTAAACCAGCATCATCCTTACCTAACCCAGCATCATCCTTACCTAACCCAGCTTCATCCTTACCTAACCCAGCATCATCCTTACCTAACCCAGCATCATCCTTACCTAATCTAGCATCATCCTTGCTAACCCAGCATCATCCTTACCTAACCCAGCATCATCCTTACCTAACCCAGCATCATCCTTACCTAACCCAGCATCATCCTTAGCTAACCGCAGCATCATCCTTACCTAACCCAGCATCATCCTAACCTAACCCAGCATCATCCTTACCTAACCCAGCATCATCCTTACCTAACCCAGCATCCTTACCTTTTTCACCCCCAGAATGAACAGCTTCACTGTAAGGTCCATATCCCAGGTTTGTTGCAGCCTTTACCTGAAAAAATACCAATATTTTTTTTTGTACATTGATATTTTGGAATTAAAAATACAACTACTTTAACTTTGGTAGATCAAATCCAACCTCAAATCCATAGCTGCTATCAGGATCCAATCCTGTCAATGTGATATTCATGAAGGTTGTATTTCTTGTGCGTGACGTAGCACGGTTTCTCTCTTGATAATACACCACAGTGTAGAACAAGATCTTGCCATTCTTTTGCTCTAATGTCCATTTAAGACGAGCTGACCTTTTATCAGCTGATCTTTCTACATCTGTTATGACAGGTGAGCCTGGAACTGAACATAAAGTAGCATTAACACCTATGAGTGCCAGGGTGTGACAGGAAAATATTGTACATTGCTGGAAATTACTCACAGGCCCCTTGTTTAGTTAAGGTCCAAGACAAGGGCTAAGGTTAAACAACTTAATATCGAATCCCACAATCTTATGAGGAAAAACTCAGGGCTTTACAGGTTTTGTTCAATATGTTTAAACAGCTTGGGAGGGCTGGGGTCGGGTTTGCGGGTGATGTTTGGGTCAAACTCAGGGATAAAGTTGCTCTTTTTTGTGTTCCATAATGAAGTAACGAATACAAAACAGAGGTCTGAGGTTTCCCTGTAAAGACTGTGCTGCAAAGTTACATATGACTTACAAAACAGAATTTTAAAAATGAAGTAAAAGTATATGCTTTGGATTAAACTAAATCTAAACTATAATAATAGCACAAAAAAGGCATTAATATGTACCCTAATTATGAAAATAATAATATTATTTTTCAATACATAATTAGATAAAAGTGACTGAGATACTGGAAAGTCTACCGCAATAGCTTCAATGATAAAGTTACCTGATTCATATGTTCTTATTGACTGCTCTGCACTGTTTTCTTCCTTTGCTTGATCCGTCACTCCATTTCTTGAGAATATCTTAAACTTGTATTTTGTGTATGGTTTTAGATTCAAAATTGTAACACCTAATGTCACAAGATCATTCTGTGCTGGTTGAAAGGCTGTTTCTCTGCCACATTTTAGGAGACATGATTGTGCTGTACATTGAAAACATTCAACTCTGTAGCTGACATCATTTCGTCCTCCTGTGTTTAAAGGACTCTTCCAACTCAGGGCTACTGAAGATGCATTTCTAACAGTAATTTTTAATTGACTTGGTTGGGAAGGTATTTCTAAAACAAAAAGTATATCAAAATATGATTTATGTAACTAAATGTAATATTATATAAATATAATTGGACAAACCATCAGGCAGAGTGCTCGATACAAGTGTAGAGCAAAAACACAACAAAAAATATTCAAGTCAACATTGCTCGTCATTACAATGCTGTTTTGTGCAGCTAACACTGTACTCGTCAGGTGACTGATTAAATATACCATATATTACGAATATATGAATATAGATGTAATAACTGTAGATGAAGGAAGCAAACGTTTTAAAAGTACAATACAGATAAAGGGAAGGGTCCATTGTAAATGTAATATTATGCTACCATGTTTTTCCCTAATATTATTATTAATATAAAACATTGCTATCAAATTATTCTAACTGGAAACTTTTTAGTACTTAGAGATTCAATGTACTACTCTACAGTTTACATGAAAAGGCAGCAAGGTACATTATACACATTGATAGACTTAAAAGAACAGAACATAAAACATGCAATGTAATAATAACATAAAAAGTTACTTAACTGGAATTTTGCCCTTTTTATGAAGTTTGTGGAATAGAAATTAATAAATTATTTAAGGGAAAAGCACTGTAAAGCCAGGAGGATTTGAGTTCATTAAAGTTAAAGGCATGACCACTTCCACATTTACTGAGGGCCATGTAGCCCCAACCATCTGACAGCTCCAGTTTCTACACTTGTGAATAGCTATACAAAACTCTGTAATCCAAACTATTGTGAAATTGTACTGCACAAAATACACTCAATACTGCATCTACATTATTTTGTACCTGTACAGTTGAAAGTGCTATCCTCATTATCCGCTCTGTAGAAACCACTATCACATTCACACCATGTTTTTGAAGAATGCTGAGTACTGTGTGCAGGGCATTTGATACATGGAGTGTTCCCAACGAAGTTCTTGTAAGTGTTTAGAGATTTTGGACAAGCTGAAATTTAAGTGAAAGTCAAATGAGAATCAAGGTAAAAAATGTCTACTGTACAGTACCATCTGTGGAAAAGGGTACACCCAGGATTGTAGGCACTACATTGCAGGATCCTTGGTGTAGGCATTTAATGAGCCTTGTCTAGTTTCAGAAATTAACATACTGTACTGCATATGTATGTGTATTAATTCTAGAAATGATAGCACAAGATTTTTAGGGTTACAGAGCACAATAGAGGTATGTTTTGTGCGAATCACATTTTTGCACTTAAATGTTTATCTGTTGAAGTTAAGTTGTTTATAATTATAGTCATATACCTTATTCTCACTAAATTTTGCAAGAGTATTAAAAATCATGAATTCAATACTCGCAAAATATAGGTCACGCAAAGAATAAACTCGTGAAATTTAATACTATAATAGTAATATGTAATAACGAATTTCGACCTGTTGTTTTATTACTGTTATTCTAACATGTCTCTGCAATTATGTTTAGGAGTTTTTTATTTGATTTTGTCCATCAGTTATCTTCCACTGCATCACTCTTGCTGTCAGAACTGTCCTCTACTGCAAAGCTCTTTAAAATCTTGCTTGTGCAGTTGTCAAACTTTCCAAGATGTGTCTGGTATCTTGCAAATATCTCATGACTTAAAAATAATGTAGACCTCCATACAATGTCTGACAGAACATGATAAGAATGATAGAAGAAATGTTCATGTTGACACAAGCTTATTTTTCTCAGAAGAAAAAATCTTCTGAGTCCCTAATGGGAATCGAACCCATGACCTTCTGATTACCTGTCAGACGCTCTACCCACTGAGCTACAGGAACTCACATAGGGAACCGGTCACTTAACTTGGTTCTTATACTGTAGATGGAATATTGGGTATCATATATGTCCTGCTGTAACTGCTGGCTCAAAATATCCATACGTTAATAAATGTGTACCGGTAGTTGAATAAATGTTTTTATACAGCTTGGAAATAACTATAGAAGAAATGTTCGTGTTGACAGAAGCTTATTTTTTTTCAGAAGAAAAAATATTATACGTAGTATCTGACCGCTAATCAGAGGGTCATGGGTTTGATTCCCGTTAGGGACTCAGAAGAGTTTTATTTATTATTATTATTATTATTAAAATATTATTTTTATAATAATGTTAAAAATATTTATAATTATTAATAATAGTAGTAATATTAAACAATTATGGTAATAATAATTAGTAACAATTGATTGTACTGTAGTAGTAGTAGTACTGGTAGGAGTATTGTTATTGTTAATATTACATTAATTTAATTTTGTTATTGTAATTGTTAATATTACTACTATAATTACTATAAAATCATTCGAAAAACCCCAACCAACATACAGTAACATTAATATCAGACGAGTATAAATTAAAATAATTTTCAGATATTGAACCTGACCTTCACAATATCCATTACTAGGTTGATATCCTGCATTACACTGGCATCCCACACCTGGATCAAGACTCCAGTTTCCACTGCTTTCACAGACAGCATAAAGATCAGACCCACCTGCTGTCACAGCATTACCCACACACTTTCCACTAACTCTCAATACTGTTGAACTATCAGCTGGAGGGATTCGCCTCTCAAACATTACAAAGTTCTCTGGTTTGTCGGAACAAACCCTATATGAAACAGCAACTGAAAAGATGGACATGCAAATTCCAGAGTCATGGATGGCAAAAAAGACACCTTTTTTCTGAATGGTTGCTTCAACTTGTGCATTATAGCGTGGTTTCTTTGTACTTCCTGGTTTAGTTGAACTAAGATACAGTCCACTGACAGTTACCGTCGTGATCTTGTTTGTAAACTTACCAACCACTGGAGGCCTCGGGTTTTTAACATCATCAAATTCATATTGATAAACTTCAAAGGAGTGTTTGCAGTATGGATAAGGACCCTTTGGAATGGTTGAACAATTTTGAACTGATACTGTGATATCGAGATCCAGTGTTGTCACATTTGCCTCCTCTGGAATCACAGCTTTCCATATTAACCAATTGTTAGGAGTTTTCAAAGATCCTGGTGCAGAACATATTGTGTAAGATCTTTCTCCATTAAATCCAGTAGGCTCTTCCCACTTAAAAAGAAAAAAAAATTGAATTTTGTGCAGTTAATTATGATAATTACAGTTACTCTTATCTTCCTTTACCATACAATTACAGGGTTTGCAGTTCACCTTCAGGATATAAGGGTACAGTACTTCAATAATGAAGATCCCAGCCAGTTGGAAATAACAGGTACCAAATGGGGCTGTTTAGTACAGCCAAAGGGCATCTTGTAAATTAGGCATAACTACAATGTTCCAAATTCCAGGAGTTTTCCAGGCTATACACACAAAAAAATCTAGAACCCAAGAGTTAGAAATTTCTTATTTATAAATTTTTACTAACAAGTGACTTACTACATAAACCAAAGTGCAAAATACAGTAATTATTTTCTTAATACCATGGCCTGAATTTAGTAGCTATGTTAAGCAGCAAAAATCCTGAGGATGACAGGAATTTTTATAAGTGTTGCACTAACATAACTGCAAAGTTTCCAAATGAAAAACGACTTACAAAAAGTCTTCATTTATTATTAATATAATAACTAATATTGATAGAAATATTCTAGGAGTTTTTCAGAACACTGGAAGAAATTTGCAAAGTCCCGGAGTCTTTAAGGAATTCCAGGAGCAGTGCAATTCCTGCTGTAATTACTGTATTTTGCCATGATAAGTCAACCTCGTGTATAAGATGACCCCCTATTTTGAAGCCAAAAAACTGCAAGTTTTAGAATTTCCATGTGTATAAGTTGACCTCTATATTTTTCAAGATAAACATACCACAATACATATATGGAGCAAACATTGAAGGTAATAATGGTGAAGATAGTCGATGGTTTGTACACAAATTAAAATGCACAGAATTTTACTTTTTACTAAGTTTTTTTTTATTGATCAATTTAAGTGTTATCATATAATTGCTAGTTCCACACATTTTTACAAAGTTTTGAGGGCCATTAAAAAAATTTTAGTTTTTTGATCCATGTACTGTATAAGTTAATTGCCAATTTTAGAAGTAAAGTTTTGGTGTTAAAGGCTCAACTTATACACGGTAAAATAAAGTACATGAAAACTGCCTTCACTTGATACTTAATAAAATATTATGCAACATCAAACAAGTCTTTTGATTAGAGTTTTTGTTATAGTACTCTTCATTGGAATAAAACAAAGATAAAACTGAGTTAACTAGACTAGGCTTTAATTTCAACTGATACTTACTGATGAGCCAATGGTAGTCCAGCTCCACTTGATACCTTCTTTGGGGTACTTGTAAATAATTTCTGTAGATAATGGTAGCAACAAGAAGTAAGCATAAAATGTTATAAACAATGAGAAAAAATTAAATAAAAATAAATCAATATAGCAGAATGCTTTGATAACTCATAAGAACTGTCTACATTGAATTGTTGTCAAAATAGAAAAAAATGAGCATTCTACTGTTTACAGGTTCAAACCCTCAAACTCCTTTTTCAAACAAGGTTGCATGCATAATTTTGGGGAGTGAAACATTTCTCAATCCTTTTTTTTCTCATTAACAAATACAGGGCCATAGCAAGCTTTGAAAACCTGGGGGAGCACACAAAATTTTACAAATTAGTTTGTCTGAAACATATTTGCTGCATTTCAAGTTCTGTTTTTCTCAGAGTTTGGTTAACTTGTTGAATATGACACTTAGTAATTTTTACAACAATATAATTATTTTCTTCCTTCAGAATCTGTAAATAAACACAGCCTATAAGAAAATGAAACAAAATTGAAAAAAAAAGGAAATACCAGGGGTATTACAACTTGGTTTCAAATGTCATCAACCCTCATCAACACAATAATTCTAACAGGGCACAACTCAAGTTAAAAGTTGCATGCTCTTGAAAAAGATATCTTAATTATGAAAAGATTATGTAAATGGAGTTTCCTGTAACCACCCCACAAAAAACGTACTCACTCAAAATATTCAAGTGATTATAGCCACCAAAACATAACCAGTCATAACAAGGTTTGCAACATGAGCATTCTATATGAAGTACGTAGCAGTCCCCAAAAAAAAATTGAGTAAAAAACTGAAATAGCCCCAAAATAAATTTATTTAATAGAACACTGAGTCTTACAGCCTACCACATCACTGCTAGAGCTACAAGCTATTCTGCAATAATTCAGTACACTATGATTAGAAATACAAATGAGTTAACTAGTCAAAATAATACTATCACTAGTATTTGACTAACTCATTTATTTCTCCTTTATTTCTGATAATAACTACCCCAGTCATCAACAACAGTTCTTCTCAGGACTATACCTTAACCAGGATGAACACTTTTAAATACAATGTATAGTGCTTTAACTCCTCAGTTCCAATCATTTATACCAATTGAAAGAAATGTTGATGAAGACCTAAGTTTAAAACCATCCAACAAGCCTCAGTATAAAGGCTCATACCGTATTTACCCGTGTATAATGCGCGCCCATGTATAATACGCACCCTAATTTTGAAGCCAATTTTGAAAACAAAAATAAAAACAACGAAATCAGAACACGTTTCAAGTCCAGTTTTGAAGGTAATTTATTTACACAAACTTAAGTATTTCGCAGTAAAATTCTTATATTTA
>JAOEHV020351593.1:0-38731 GCA_025447995.2 Isaurus tuberculatus | reverse complement strand
TTGAGATTTAGAGTCCTGCGCCTTACCACTAGGCCATCAGGTCAAATCCTACGTCATGAAAAATTTGAAGGGGGTATCAACAATTTTTCGGTCAATTTCGAAACTAAAAGAAATTGAGATTTAGAGTCCTGCGCCTTTCCACAAGGCCATCAGCTAAACTCTTACATTATTAAAAATTTAAAGGGGGTATCATCAATTTTTCGGTCGATTTCGAAACTAAAAGAAATTGAGATTTAAAGTCCAGCGCCTTACCACTAGGCCATCAGGTCAAACCCTACGTCATGAAAAATTTGAAAGGGGTATCAACAATTTTTCGGTCGAATTCGAAACTGAAAGAAATTGAGATTTTGAATCCTACGCCTTACCACAAGGCCATCAGGTTAACTCTTACATCATTAAAAATTTAAAGGGGGTATCAACAATTTTTCGGTCGATTTGGAAACTAAAAGAAATTGAGATTAGAGTCCTTCGCCTTACCACTAGGCCATCAGGTCAACTCCTACGTCATGAAAAATTTGAAGGGGGTATCAACACTTTTTCGGTCGATTTCGAAACTAAAAGAAATTGAGATGTAGAGTCCTGCGCCTTACCACTAGGCCATCAGGTCAACTCCTACGTCATGGAAGATTTAAAGGGGGTATGAACAATTTTTCGGTCGATTTCAAAACTAAAAGAAATTGAGATTTAGAGTCCTGGGCCTTACCACTTGGCCATCAGGTGAATTACTACGTCATAGAGAAATTAAAGGGGGAATGAACAATATTTTCGTTGATTTCCCAATTAAAAGAAATTGAGATTTAGAGTCCTACGCCTTAGCACTAGGTTATCAGGTCATAAAAAAATTGAATAGGGGATGAATATTTTTTCGGTCGATTTACAACTTAAAAGAAATTGAGATTGAGAGCCTTAGAACTACACCATCAGGTCATTTCCTACATCATAAGAAATTTGAAGGGGGTATGAACAATTTTTCGGTCTATTTGCAAAAAACGAAATTGAGACTTAGAGTGCTACGTCTTATCACTAGGCCATCAGGTCAACTCCTAAGTCATAAGTAATTTGAAGGGGGTATGAACAATTTTTCGGTCGATTTCCAAAATAAAAGAATTTGAGATTGATGGTCCTGCACCTTACCATTAGGCTATCAAGTGAATTTTTACGTCATAAGAAATTTAAAGGGGAATGAAGAATTTTTCGGTCGATTTCCAAAGTATAAGAAATTGAGGTCTTACCACTAAGCCATCAGGTGAACTCCTAGGCCTTACAAACTTTAAAAGGGGTATGAATAATTTTTCGTCGATTTCCAAAGTAAAAGGAATTGAGAGTTAGAGGCCTGTGCTTTAACAATAATCCATCAAATCAACTAAAAAAATATGAAGGGGTATGAACAGTTTTTCAGTAGATTTCGAATGGAAGTTAAGAAATTGAGATTTAGAGTCCTGCGCCTTACGACTTAGACACAAGGGTGTTAACACTTGGCCACGAGGAATACTTCTACATTACGAAAAATGCTTTGGTGTTATCAATAGTCTTTCGAAAAATTTCGATTGGGAAAAAAAAATTACCATTTAAAGTCTTGCGTCTTACCAATTGGCAATCAAATGAACTGCAATGTCACCAAATATTTTTAAGGGTATCAACAGTTTATCGTAGGATTTCGAATGCAGAAGAAATTGAGATTTATATACCTGCGCACTACTAATAGGCAAAGATGTCAACTGCTATGATACAAATTATTTTTATGGGGTGGTAATAATTTATCGTAGGATTTTAGTTGCGAAAGAAATTGAGATTTAAAGTCCTACGGTTTACCACTAGGCAACGAGGTCGCCTGGTATGTTACGAAATGTTTTTAGGAGGTGTCATTAGTTTATCGTCGGATTTCGAATCCAAAATAAATTCTTATTTTGAGCCTTCTTCTTACCACTGAGCAACATTTGAACTGCTGTGTCACAAAATATTTTTATGGGGTGTCTATAGTTTATCTTAGGATTTGGAATGGAAAAGAACTTGATATTTAGAGTCCAGCGTCTGAGTGCTGTGCGACGAGGTCAACTACTATGTCACCACATATTTTTAGGGGTTGTCAATAGTTTATCGTAGTATTTCGAATGCAAAATAAATTGATTTTTAGAGTCGTGCCTCTTACTATTAGGCCACCAGGTCAGCTACTATGTCACCAAATAAACTCGGGTGGTGTCAAAAGTTTATCCGGGAAAGGTAACAGCTTTATATACCTTATTCCCGACAACAATAATTCTATAAGAGTTCCAAGTTTTAACATTT
Source organism: Isaurus tuberculatus (assembly GCA_025447995.2). Classification (NCBI taxonomy): domain Eukaryota; kingdom Metazoa; phylum Cnidaria; class Anthozoa; order Zoantharia; family Zoanthidae; genus Isaurus; species Isaurus tuberculatus. The sequence goes on along the minus strand of JAOEHV020351593.1, from coordinate 36,445 downwards.
CGTTCATTCATATCGACCAGTGCCGATTGGAAGCAAATTCTATGTTTAGAGCGCAATTAAAAAATAACTAAGTCTTGTAAGAACTGAAAAATAAATAGAGATCTGGAGCTCCGATATTAATGAAGCAAACATCCTCTAAACCTAACTAGTTCTTTATTCTTATTTCCACACTAATCCAAGTAACGGATATGAGAGTCGTTTCCCAGAATTTCGAACTGTGGCGATACATTTAAGCAATTTGTTTGAGGTCAATAACAACGTTACTTTAATTTGGTAACAGCCCGGTCCAGCTGTGATAACAAACAGCATTTATAACAGTATAAAGATGATCCCGAACGGCCCGAGAGTACAGTTGAATATCGGACTGGCGCGATTCATCAACACGAGGTGACTCACGGAACACTGTTGAAATGTCCTGCAAGAAATGAAATCAGGTATAAGTCGCGGAAATCTAATAAAAGAAACTTGAGATTAATGCCCCTCGGACACAACTCTTCTAGATTCTGCCTGACCTACTCCTGTAGAATGGTACTGACAGACTGGGTTGAAGGGAGAGGGCAAACTTCGTTCTGACCTACTCCTGTAGAGTGGTACTGACAGACTGGGATGAAGGGAGAGGGCAAATAAAAACCGGGAACAGTTGGAATGGTGCTTAATCATTGGTAAATTTTGTAAGAACAGATTGAAAGAGAAAAGAACAAAAGTTATGGCCAAACAGAGCACGTGGGATCATAGGGGTGTACGCATGTGTCTACGTAACAAATGAATGGAGAGCAAAGTTCAACTAAAACCACATCCAGTATAAAACCAAAAATGATTAAACCACAACATCATATTTAGGAGCGATCATTATTGTACCTTGTTCATCTAGAACCAAGACATTGGTTGACAAAGCTATCTTTAGTTCTGGATAAGATTTCAGAAAATACAACAAGGAGTTGTCACAACCTTTTCATGAACAATTCACATTCAAAAGAAATTAAAATTTTAAGAAAAAAACTTAGAGTAGAAATATCTGGATAAAGTTGTGAAATAATGAAATAAACAGTTAATAATAGTAGCCAAGAAAAAAATTCCTAATCCAAATAGTATGAGGAGATGCTTTAAACATACCGCTTTTTCGTTGGTTTCATCCACTTGTACTAGAACAAACATATCCAGGTTACCAGGATTTAATATCGCGAGGTAATGGATGTGGCCATCTTCGCTGCTGTATGAACGGCAAATATCGCTAAATCTTGCCATCAATACTCTGAGACAAAAAAAACAATACAACTTAGTTTCAAGTATACTCTAAAGTATACTAAAGCCTAAAGCTAAGTTTCACCCAACGGATTTTTTTTCCGGTAAGTACTAGTTTGGCATTGAGCCCAGATAAAACACGCTTATGCATTTGTGATAGTCTGAACTGTTACTAGTTATCTCTTCATTAGTAATATCACCATACCTTACTTCTATAGAGAAACAGTCAAACTTACTTGATAGTCATGTCTTTCTAGTCACGTGTAATGGAATTTCGAAAGCTCTTAGTATAACAAGTGAAATGTGGAGAGAGTACCAACAGTAATAAAAGATTCTCGATTATTTCACACTCACAATATTCTTGATTTGGGCCATATTCACCTGAAGAGAGCAGGACTGCCGAAAGCTTGTACAGAAGAACCACAGAAGAAAAAATACAGAAGACAACAGATCACAGAAATTGTGGTACAGAAGAAGATGAAGATAGTATTATTTCACAGTCTCTTACAGGTTTCTTGAAGCTTATAGTACCTTGGTGGGGGTAGATGAAAATGATAATGGTAGTGACAAGAGTTATATAAAACGTACAGTCGTCGGGGATGAACTGACGAAGAGTCAATGTTTTATTGATTTGGAGTCTACAAAGCCAAGCGGTCCGATTGATTTAGAATCACACAACTATTTCAACAAATAAATTCTTGTTTTTTTGTATACGTAAATTAAAATTTATATATTTTAAAATAAAAAGCATTTCTGCTAATTAATAATTAGTAATACCCTACGCTCAACAGTTACTCAAAAAAACTGAAATAGAAGAGGTGGATAAAATAAAAGAAGTCAATGACAAATTTCTTAAAAGTAGACATAGAAACAATTTGAAATGTAGTATTTTGCCGGAACAGCAGTGAGAACATCATGTGTTTCAATTATTATCAATTTCAAAAGCTCACCTAATTAGACCTAAATACCAACTGATGTTCATTGACAACAGAGGCACAAGATCTTCATGTCTGAGAGACGTGGAGTGTACAACCGACAGTAGATACTTGATTTCGTCAGAGGTCAGGCGGTTAGATGAATGCTGCAAGAAACGATTACATAAAATCTTCAGCCCCGATTATGCAGCAAAGCTGTAAAAACGTCAAATTGCCAAATTTGAAATTATTTCAATCTAGTTTTAATCTTTGATTTCAATCTAGCAAGCAAAAGGAGTGGTTATTGCAATGGCTTCATAAACTAGTTCAAAATTATCGCCTATATTATTAAGGATACATAAACAATTTGTAGAACCAATGTATATTATAAAAACAGTCAAGCTATGATATTTATAAAAAATAAAAATAATAAATGTGAAATGCTAAAAATGAATTTAAATTTTACTTTTAAGTTTTATTGAGTTCAATTAACAAACAAATCTATTTAAACTTGGCACAAAATATTTAGAAGAACCAAATATTCAATAGTTAAAGAAACTTTACCCTCTGAAATGAATTATTCTATCTAAATTCAAATCTGCGAGGGTTTATTCTAGTAAGCAAAGCATTGGAGTATCTGTTGTTTGATAGGGGCATTTGGTGGAAACTGATCATTATAAGTATTCAGTGGAACTACTAAAACTGAACAAAACTCCCGTGTAATTATTCTTTCACATGCATATTTCAAAATCTCATTTAAACGAAAATGAAAACCCAAAACAATAAGGAGATGAACGTACAAGCTCTTCAGTATCCACTAAGCTTTGCACAAATCCTTTCCCACTCCACGTTGCTGCCAAATCCAGCACAGGTTTTCGATATTCACTCTTCTTTCTGACTCGTTTCATCTTTTCAGCAGTCTCTCTATCATCCTCGCTGTTGATGAAAGAACAACAAAAATCGCACTGGCTAATTCTCACAGTATCTTAGGGCGGAAGTGCAGAACCATTGCAGTTTCTTCCCACAATGTATCAACACTTTCTCTTATTCGTGTATATGGCTTAAAAGACTCCAGATCTTAACGTACTAGGTGACCTTTAGATAGAAAATCCGATGGAAATATAGCCATAAGTAACATGGTTCCCAATATAATACACACAGGTAGGTGCGGAAAAAAAAAACACAACAAAACACAAAAAAGCTGAAAACGAGACAAAAGACAGAATTAAGGAAAAATAATTATTACTATAAAAGTATAGGAATACCGAATTTATAGTGTATGGAAAGTTAATTATCACAGATAAAGTGTTATGTTAGTTAAGATTAATCATACTCTCTTGAAAGTTTACGACGCCATGATGAAAGAAAACTCCTTCCCCTTTGTCTTTGAACTACATGACAGTCATTAATCCCCCACCCCAGGGTATCTGATCCAACCTGGGTGACAGTAACTCCATACCTAGGGTATTTGACCTACTTTTAAGCCCGTAACACCACCCTACACGGTATATTACCCACCTAACAGACAACAGACGATACCACAGAAGATCTCGGTTACAATGAATCTGTGCTCTGCACACCACATGCAGTAACCGATCGTGTGCTTTCCCCACCGCGTCGCTCAGTAACTTCTTCTCTCGATTAACAAGTTTTCCCTATGAAATATTTTAGAATTTATATTAGAACCCACATGAATGTTTCTCAGGTTAGTGTCGTCTCGATAACATGAAAAACACCGGTTATTTAAACAACTAAGAAAAAGTTATAAGTTTGTTTCGAACTAACAATTGCCGCTGATTTCAGACAAAAAAATAATTTTATACAATCTAGTTATCTTAGCCCAAATTTGACATCAAAGATCCTAAAACACAAGAACAGGAAGTGGGATATAAGGTTTTTAAAAATACACAAGGTTACAAGAGGTGCAGTTGTAACGATTAGTTGCAACTACGTACCGAAAACGGGGATTTGTTTGAGCTCTTCTCAAAATCATGTCTGCACTAATGACGTCAAAAGTCACTGTTTTTGTTGTTATTTTTTTTCAAGTGGTACAAGGCAATTTCGACTTTCTTCTTCAAAGCATATTTCACTCCTAACAAACCTGAAAAGTGTCAACGGCTGGAGGAGATCCAGAGTGTGGACTGCTACTGTAAGAGATTCTGTTCCCGCAGAGGTTCTCATCTGACTGTGCGTGTAAAACTGACGGGAATGGAAACATCTCTTGTCCAAGCGCAGACAGAGAGTGAGGCGAGGACGCTGACCGATGGAACTCACCAGATGATGACAGTCGCTTCAGTTGTGCACTGGATTCCGAACCAAATGTTGCTTGTCGAGGCAAGCTGAATCTGACACGACCACCTGCTAAACAAGAATGGTACGTTACGATACTTAAGTACTTTCAAAGCGTCATATGGCAAAATCTAAGCTTTCAAAAAATTTGCAAACAAATTCGAAACTGAAAATCTTGTTCAGATTTCTATAGTCAGTTAAATTGTCATGGAATCCACTAAAGTTTAAATATTGAGTCACATTTAGAAACAGTTAATATGACTTTTAAGTAATTCCCCTTAGAAATAGTTTGGCAATGAAGAAATTCACTTCTTCTTTAAGTAAGGGGTTCTTCGGTCTAATAAAGAGCCCTTCAATTACTTAATGTTGAAGTATTTACGCGCTGCGAGTATCATTTTGCATATTTTTTTACCCTTATGCGTAGATCACCTCTTTCTGCAAGGCTAAGGGCTGTCTTAAATGATCGGAACTCAAGTAAAAGAAAACAGCTACTCTAACGAAAGAAACTTTAGTCACTACTAGGGTAGGTACTCTTAGAGCTTAAAGCTTTTGGCAATATCTTGTTTTGTTTTGATTTTATAGCCAGAAGATGCAGTTTGGCTCTGTTCCGTTATTGTTGCTTCTAAAATCCTTTATGGTCTTTTATTTTCAAAATTTTAAAAAATCATTTTGACAGAAGTTCACCTTTTTCTTGCGAAACACCAACAGACTCTGATTCTGGAATTGATTTTGATTTACCGCTGCTGCTGCTACTGGATAAGAGTCTCCAACGAATCTTATTCTCTGTTGTCAGTTTAGGAAACAGTTCTCGTCTACTTGTCATGAGGACGAAATACTCCAAGTGAAGGACCCCACCCTCGTATTCGTCCTTCAATGTCACCAGTAGGGTGATGTCATACTCGTTGTTTTCGACAAGGCTCTGAAAGACTCGGCCTTCACTTATCCTGCTGTGTGATAATGTCCCAAGTAAGGCAGCCTCGTGATTTGCGCCATCCAAAGATTTCATTTTGACAGCAGTGAAGTCGTACTGTGATGAATTCTTTTCGATGTACTTAAACACTTTGACGGAAGGAACATTGGGCTCACACGGGATCGAGACATCTCCTGTAACAGGTACATATAGAAATGGTAGATCAGTATTCGAAGAACATTATACTATCGTATCATACCTATTTTTTTTAATTTCGTTGAACTGCCTACACTAGTTCTTTTTACTATTTTCAAACCATTTGGCAAAATAAAATAATTGAACCTTTTTGAAGATGATTGCGAACAAAGCCTGGATCATCTGGGTACAGCACCAGTAGCTCAGCCAACATGTCGGTGACGCGATACCCCTTGTTAAAGATCATCTGCCGACCACCAAGGAACGACTGAGCGTTCCTGAGATGAAAATCATAGTTGAACGACAGCACATGAATAAAATCCTTATAACGAGAACACTCTTCAGTGAACATGCAGCGAACCTTAAAAGGAATCACACAACAAAAATTGAGTGTCAACATGAAAATATCTTTCAAATTTGAATAACGGAAAATATTTTATATTCTATCATGTTTGATATACACCTCTGTTTCTTTATTGGTATTGCTGTAAAATCCTGTAAGAAATCGACCTTCTGTATAAAAAACAAACAAAAGAAAAAACTAGCCAGTAGTGAGCGGACCATATATCGAGTGTGTCGTTGGTTGACTTTAACCCCAATCGCAGCCAGAGGCTGAGTTGCTGGGGTTTAACAATATTTTTGGGGGGCTTGAGGATAGTAATGCATTTTACAGGAGCAATTTTGCAGCCACGCAAGTTTATAACATTTATTTTTGAGGTAAATGCTCCCTGCGACCTGGGACAGACCACAACACCGGGTCGTGACCCTACTCTAATCGACAAGTATGTGGGTTGTTTTAAGTCCCCCGAAAAAACAATTGAGGTTAGGAAACTAGACCAACGGCTTACAGTGCCTATAACATGGAATTTTTTTTTTTGCCCATTCGGAAAATACAGCGTTTCAAACGTACAATTTCAAAAATAACCTTTAACTCTTGAAACTGCTTTTCTCAAGTTTATATAGTTTGTACAAACCTGAGAATTAATGGCTTTATCCGATGGAATTCGCGAGCCCTCGAGAGTGTATAACTTTACACAGAAATAACAATCCTAAAGGGTGAATCGGTAGGAAACACATTGGAATCAGACCAGTATAAGAATCGAATCGATACAAACACTTTATTAGAATTGAGATTAATAAACATTAGGAGAATGATTTTTTTATTTTTTAGTATCATACCACGTAACGCAATAACCATGTCTTAAATAAACATAGGTCCTAGGGCATAAAAGATCACAAAGAAGGGATAAACCTTCCACGTGAACAACTTAAAATACTTACATCAGTGCTAACCATTTCAACTTCATTTGTCTAAATTATTTTTCGGCTGGCAAGTTTTAATATTTTTTTTCAAAATCTATTCCACGAGTACCTGAAAGGAAAGCTGAATTAAGATGATTCCTCCAACAGATGTCTTCTGAAGGTAGCGGCAGAAATTCTTTTGACTGAAGTTTCCCTGCATTTAGAAGGCAGATGATGAGATAAACAAAACAGAAACAAAAAAAACAGTAGAAAACTGTAACAGGTTACAAATACCTGTCCTTTTAATATTTCAAACTTAGCTTTATTCCTGACGATGGTTTCTTGAATAAAGCATTAGGATATTTTACGGATATTATATTTCAATTTCTTTTTATCATTTTTTAATACTCATAAAGAGTTTTATTGTTTAATTACCATTGTGTCTTTTCATCTAATTTCAAGTGAACCGCAGACGAGGCAAAAATTGTTTGGCAGAGACTTTTGTAAGAACTGGAAAAAAGAATAAGTAGTTTCCAGGAATTCCAAGGTGACTAAACTCCAAGACTAATGAAAAAAGATAAATAAATACAACCAAGTTATGTCTCCATTTCAATACACAGAAAAAATCAAAGGGAATTGTTATCAAGAAATATTACCTGTTTTCTTGGTCCTACACCACTTGAGTCACGCTTCCCTTTTCCGTAAGCGAACTGTTGTTTAGAGCGGCTGTACATAGAGTGAAACATGGTGTTAGTACACGAATACCCAGGTTTTGTTATGTGTACGGGAATTATAAAAGAAATAGACACAAAAGCATAGAATTAACTTAAAAAACTACAACGAAAACTCCGATTTAAAACCAGGTGATACAACCTGCTATTAACCGCTGCAAAGTCCTACAAGAAATGCACGTTGCACATTTCTATTCCATATGTTTTGAACGAGAAACATCCGACCATGCAACTGACTGGCTAAGATACATTTCACTTGTTACACTTTTGTGATATCTATTTTAGGACCAACACTCCAATACCTTACATAGGTAAAAAAGAGATCCAAGAAAATCGGATTAATACCTTTTGCTCTGCTTTGGCGACTGTGGTCTAGTTTGGACAATCACAAACTGTAGTGACTGCATGTATTGAATGTACTGCTGCATGTAAGCCGTGAGAAGGTCCTGGAACCATTTCTCTTCCACTGCGAGCGTGGATGACGAACTGAAAGGAAAAATTGAGAAACTTATTATATTTTCATTCAGGTTATATCAAAAGGAACATGCCATAAAGTCAAAATATCAGATTTTTCCAAATACCAATGGCCAAATGGAAGAAACCATTTTATATAACTGAGTTTAGGTCTGAATATAATGTCAACCTGAGATAGCATGGAAGACCAACACCTGTAATCTACAAAATGGGATGCGGTCAAAACATTCATATTTTAAAAGAATAAGAGGTTTCTAGGTTATCTGGTTAGCCTAGTTGGTAAGATGCCAGTCTATCAAGTGGGAGGCTCGGGTTCGATTCCCTGCCGGACCAACACTTAGGATCTTAAAATAATTGAGGAGAAGGTATTGCCTTTGCTCTAACATCTGCAAATGGTTAGACTTTCGCGTCTTCCAGGATAAGGACGTTAAACCGTAGGCCCTCGGAGACTTCTGTGTTTATGCGTGTATTTGTCTGTCATGGAAAAGTCTCCGTCCACCTTCGAGTGGTAAAGATGGTGTCCCCAATTAGTAGGCCTTTGTGGCCGGCTAGAACGACTTGACACCTAAATAAAGTGATTATTATTATTATTAGAAAAAAAACTACAACCTGACATACAAATAGTACTATCGTGTATCATGTGAATGGCTAAAAGGGAGTGATAATTTTTTTTTATTAAAAACATTTTAAAAAATATATTTTGTATCCTCCTCCAAGAAGCGTAAGTCTACCTTAGCGTGTAAGTAAATACCTGTTGTGCTTTCCCTTGTCGTTTGTTTTTTCAGCCAAAATACCTTCGGAGTTCATTCCCGGGGAAATTTTACCGAGTCGGCGTCTCCACTCGTGGTGAAACAACAAAGGAGCCTTGCAGCAGTGAACCAATCTTGAGGCACGCTTGAGAACTTCCACCTTGTCTTCCTAAGATTAAACGAAACCGCAGAAACTGCTGAGTAGTGGTGGTAGCCGTAACAGAACCATTGTAGCAGTAAATGCAGGTAAGGTAGTACATACGTACTAGTATCACCACTAATATGGGCACTAGGCCACGTTGGTAGAGGGCATTACCCCTAATCTACCATGTGTAAAAGTGAGCGTGATTGTTAGCAGCAAAGGACAGCTGTTTCGGCCTTTTTGGACCTCGTCAGCATGCCATAGCTAACAATTAGGCCCACTTTTATTCACAGTAGATTTAGGGGTAATGCCCCATACCAACGTGGCCTAGTGCCCATATTAGTGGCTTCAAGTTTGATACTAGTACGTATGTACTACCTTACTTGCATTTATTATTTATGCCACATCCCACAAGCAAAACGCTTCTCTCTTACATTGTAGCAGTAGTTGTGGTACCAAGGTCATAGTAATAGTTCTAAAAGTATTGTTAGTAGTAGACTAGTACTTAGTAGTAGTAATAGTAGTAGTAGTTGTTGTAGTAGACGTAGTAGTATTAGCATTAATACTGGAAGAAATCGTAGAAGAAAAATGAGTAATAACGGATACAATCAACAGTATAATAAGAAATCTATTGCTCACCGTTGTTGGAGGGTGAGGTGGTCTGTGTTGCCAGGTGTCATACAACTCCTTCAGTTTAGAATTCAACAGAGAAGCTTGAAAATAAAAGAAATTCGTAATTACTATCCGAGCAGGTGAATTGTACCACGCTGAACAATCGTTTCGACTGCAGCACGAAAAAAGGTCTTTCTTAAATGGTACAACTGTAGTTGTACAACTGTTGGTAACATTTCTGATTAGGTGTTCTGAGAGACTAATTTCACTTATTTAGTCGGTTTTCAAGCCTTTTTAGCACTCCACCGTGCATAATGTCAGGTTGAAGAACAAGATGAGTTTTTCATGGGGGAAGATTTAAAACTTCCAAACTTTGAGATGGTTGCATAAATGTGCGAGTTTCACCATGGGGAAGCGAGTTTGTAAAAGGAATCAGTATGCAAGGCGGCAGTACCTTTATGGAAGGTTGTAAGTGGATGGAACAGTGTTCTTTTAAAGTAACATTGATTTTATTAACATTCATTAACAAAACGTTTGTCACAATCATCACAATAATCAATCATCATCATTACTATCATCGTCACTATCAACATCCTCATCACAATCACCTTTATTATCACCAATATCTTTTTTTCACTATCAAGGTGCTAGCTTTACATTCTCTAATCTAGCACATTATATAAAACAGAGAAAACCAAAAGTCCTACTTACTTTTAATCTGTACGGATCGTATTTCCTGTAGATAAGCAAAATAATTCGTTCTAAGGCACCAAAACAAGAATAAACAATATGGATATTGAGAAAATGCGTAGATGCCAACACGAGTGACCAACAAACACCTTAAAACTCGAGAGTCTTCCAAACACATTTTCTTTCGCATCTTCTGCAGTTCATAAACTTTTAACACGGTAGTATATTTCGCTATTTACTCAACTTATTGTTTCGAGAAAACAGAGAAACATTAAAATAGAATTCATGATTTCACGACCGATGACCAATTACACATCTTAAAAAAGACAAGAAGAAAAGTGGAGTTATTTGGCTACTTACCTGATAATGTGCCCCGTGCCGCTTAACTGGGTCTCTATGTTGACTATATTGTAGCATATACAAGGGCCTTGGAGGAGTAGCATCTTTGAGCACCTGATCAAAAACGAGGACTGCCGACGGTAATGGTTTGGGTGCCGTCCGTTCACGCTGAAACATACATGGGCAATAAAACATACTAAAATATAGTTCCGTTTATAGATGGGCGTTTTTTTGTCATTAGCCCGGGACACGCAACGCGACCTGATCAAGCGTTATCCATTCCGTCAGAGATTACTTTGTAATTAATGCTTAATTTTGTCCTTGACAAAAAAAATTTTACTCGTTATTGAAAATTTAATTGGTCAAATTCTTGAAAATTGATTTGTCCCCCAATGACAAATCACATAATTTTCGCTAATTTTTGTTCATCGGTTGTATTTTACTTTTTGAAGTTTTATGTTTCCCTATATTTCATTTAATTTTGCATTTCTTCGATAATTTAAGCATTTATATTTTGGTACTTATAGGTGTTTGCCTGGATTCATTCGGATTTATCATCTCCAGTAGAAAGGAAGAAAATGAGGACACTTTGTTAAAAGAGAAACAAAGACAAAGCTTTGCTTACCTCAAGCTGTGTCGGCGATGTTTGTTTGAACAGCATCAACATATCCATATCATTTGCCGCTAAACAATACGGGTTCATTTCCTGTGTAAAAAAAGGTCAAATAGCTAAAAACGTCACTTACTTAAACCCCTTCAAATTGATTCTTTCACTTCAAAATTTAGCTAAAGAGGTAAAATGCAACGCATGCCCGTTTTGTGGCTCGATAATCAGGGCTTTTTCTTCGAATCCCAATGTTAAAAGAAAAATATCTCATTAATAATTAAGTTTTCGGTTATCCGGTCTCTCGGTTATTCGGATTGTTTTAACAACGTCTTGATAGTCGAGGTTTGATCGCACTGGCTGCAAGAGTTTAATACTAAAAGACATATGTTTTATGTGCATTTCAGTATACACGGTTAAACCTACCCCTGTTTCGCATTTAGTACGACAGCAGCAGTTACTTATCACTTCCAACAATTATTCAATCGACCTAACGTCTTACCATTCCTTTCTTGTTTCTGTTCAAATCAGTGAAAAGAGAATGATGGAACAATCCCATCTTCTGATGCATAAAGCATGAAGTCACGTGGCATCTCGCATTGTTCCAGTACAACAGGCGCTGAAACTGGTTGTCGAAGGAGCTGTTGAGATCTTTTGCCCAGTTGTACGTGTACACAGTGATCTGAGGTGAGAAGATGGCGATGATTAGCTGGTGTAATTAAAATATACCCTTTTTCATGTCCAAGTAACAAGATCCTAATCAGTATAGCGAAAAATGATGCGACAGTCTCCAACTGGGAATTGTAAAGCAATGAATAACCACTGTGAACGTCATGAGTACACACAACGAAACTGAGATCAGCTAAATTTCAGCTAAAAGTTTTTAACTTCAGTAGCAGCCGTTTAACGCATTGGCTGCAACAACAACAAAAAGTAAATGAACAGTAGACAAAACCATAATTGCCTTCATGTTACAAACTCAAAATATTTGAAAAATAAACAATCAAAAGAGTTGAAAAAAAATTGTTGAAAAAAGTTTGTTTTATCGTGGAATCGGTACAGCTTTCGATAAAATTTGAGTCGCCAAAGCATTTACGAGTGTTTAAAAAAGAAAACTTTAAAAGGAGTTATGGTGCTATATGATGATTAATAGCAACTGTCGTTGCGTTTCTTTACTGCTGGATAGCTTTTACACGAACCTCTTTTCGCTGTACAGTGATGATTATCAATCTCTGTCTAGGGACATCTCCCACATGTATACTACATTCAGACGCGTTGTCTTGATTCGCCTGGGTTCTTGTACTTGCAGACAATGGCTGGAATCTCTGCCGGTTTTTCTGAGCTAAATATCAACAAAGAATACAGTGCGTTCATTCGGGAGTTGTCTGAATTGGACAAGTAATAGGAATACAGAGACTTCTTTGAAGAGTTATTCAACTGGTACAAAGAATGGAGAAATTGGATTTCTTGGAGGAATTGTTCGATTGGTACAAGGAATGGAAAACTTTGATTTCTAGGAAGAATCGTTCAATTAGTACAAGGAATGGAAAACTTCGATTTCTTGGAAAAATCGTTCGATTGGTACAAGGAATGGAAAACTTCGATTTCTTGGAAGAATCGTTCGATTGGTACAAGGAATGGAATAAACAGATTTTTTCTGAGAGGCATTGTAATGGGAGGAAAAGGAATACATGTAAGATTCGTTCAACTGCTATAAGACATCGAAAAATTGGATTTCCGAAAAAAAAAAAAAACACGGTAAAACAGACAATGATGAAAAAGGACATCCTAACCTTTTGTTTGGCCGCCAGAGCCTGACATTTCCACTTCTGGTAAACCTGAAATAGATCGCTATATTTAGCAAACTAATGGGCAAAAGAAAAAGCATAAACAACAAATCGCTATACCTTCTGTATATCCAAGGCTTGCACGCCATTGGTCCACGTTGCGACCAATCAAAACAAAGAATGATCGAGTTCCGGGTACAGGTGCACACTGTCTACCAGGTTTATCAGCAGTAGATTCGTCTTCGCGTTGGACCTTTAAAATTTATTTATACCTCATTAACACGTAACCTAATTTATTTTGTCTTGTACATAGCTTTGTTTTTAATATTCCTTTGACTGAACTTCAAAAATGTTCTCAGTTTCCAGAGTAAAAAGTTTAAAATTATCGGACATTTTTAATGACCGCACGCAATCACTAGTCAATAAAATAGCCAACTTGGCCAGTTTAGTCGTTCAATATTCCTTTTTAAAGTATGACCAAAAGACTCCTTGAATAGAGAATAAACAACCTACCGTTAATGGTATTCGAAAGGGATGATGCTTGCTGAGCTTAGGGTCATTCTCGTATTCATCGGGACTCCTGGTGTTATAATCAATTTATCATTAGTAAACCATCTAAATTTAAATAATAATAATAATAATAATAATAATAATAATAATAATAATAGTAATAATAAAACAGATATCATAGCAACTTGCCGTGACGTGGTAACTTGTTACAATTCATCGATAATAATTAAAGGTAACTTAGACAATTCTAATTTAACCATTTTGGTTTTAAAATAAAACTTAAAAGATGTAAAACAACAATATCGACATGAAATGGTAGAGCATTCTATGACCTCACTGCAGCATATACAATACATACATATCTGTTTCAATAGGTGATTATAGTTGGAGTACAAGTATAGAATACGATGAGTGTAGACAATCAAATATAGTGTTTGGTTTTGTTTACGTTTGCTTACGATAGGTTAAAATAATGTGTACAGGACCTATTCTTTCCTTCGCCCTAGCCTAAAAAAGCTGACACCTTCATTTGTTATGTAGCTAGTGCGTTTTCGATTCGAATGCGCGATCTCATTGACTAAATCGAGGTCATGTGGATGAGTCCAAATGAAATGTTCCCCGGCTGGTCAACATCTCGAAAATTGTAGACCAGCCGGTGAACATTACTGTTGCACTGTCAAGTTTGAGAGCGGGAAAATTTGGCTGAAAATTGGTGGCCGCGCGTACTTTTGACTGTTTTCATTAAAAACAAAAATGGAGCCCCCAAAAAACGTTTTGCTCATCTTACAGAAGATGAAATTGGAGAACTCCAAACGCCACAAGGACTGCTGTATCAACTTAAAGTGCCTTTTGTGATGAAACCGAGGGAGAATTTGACTTCGAACGAACTATAAAACGAGAACTCAATGATATTCTAATCTCGTTCTACGCTAATGCTAGGAAGAAAAATGGCGAAAGATAAAATAAAATGCATTCGCAACCCTAAAACACAAAATATATATTTTGAAATTTGTATCATTTACAAGTTTTTTCCTGTTGGAGATATTGCAGTCGCGCGCACGTTTGTATCTCCACTCTCATTCTTGTAATAAGTTTGTTTTGTTTTAATAATTGTGGTTTATTTTGTTTATACTATATAAGTGTATACTGTGCGTAGAATCTGGAAACTAACGAAAAAACGTTCCCTTTGATTTCTGCAGGAGGATGATCTAGGACACTTGAATGGTTTAACTTCTTTAATCTTACACATTATGCCCAATTTTTTTTTCCAATACGAGTAAACCGGTTTAACTTACCTAGGTGATTGGCGGTATATTTTAGGTTTCAAATCTGGACAGAGCTGATTTACAAGACCTAACAGCTCCAGTAACACGATGTCAATAGCATAACGGGTAAGGATTGCGCCTTTAATGCGGTGAACACTCACTACACCTAGGGTGTGAGCAAACTGGAATAGATCCTGAGCTGGGCCGTGGAAACTGTGAGGAAAATTCATAACAGTTCTTTTAAACATCAATAAAAATAAAAACAGTAAAATGAAACGAACAGAAAAAGCAAATTACATAAAAGTTACATTTTGAGGTGATAAAGCTTAAAATGGAAATCGCAAGAATGGCTTTGGAAACACGTGCTAAGCGTTGTCGTTGAATAGTTTTTGAGAAAACTTTTGAAGTACTTTGACATATAGGTAAAACGACTTAATCATCCGCTCAAAGCGTCACTTTAAAGGGGTAAAAGTAAAGGGGTCGTTTGCTAATCGCCCTCTCTCGCAGCCAGAGGCTGAATTGCCAAGGACGCAGCTCAGCGGGGTCGGACCGAAGAAGCTGTGCTGCTGTGTCGGCGCTCGGCCCTAGAGCACGATCCATACATAACCTCGGAGCACAGCACCACAGCCAGATTTAATCAGCTGGGAGTCGATTTTGCTGAAGGAGGAAAACCGGACTACCCAGAGTAAAACCCTCGGAGTCAGATTGAGATCGACAAATCAGCCCACATGCCGAGCCCGGGAATCGTACCCCTTACTTGACTCCCCTTACAAACTAGAGTTAGTTAAACAACCAATGCTACGAATTACTTGTAGCGTCATTACAGGACAATAGAACCACACACCCCTGAAAGATTGTAACTCAGACTTATTATTACTATTCTTAGATGTCATTTTAATAATTCACTTCAAACTTCTGATTACAAAATTCCCCGTATTTAAAAATACCGAATAAATCCACTTTTTTAACCTTAAAAAACTTCAAATGATGAAACACAACCATCCTTTCGTAGCTAAATAGAGGCTAATTAGGGTTGTGAGATCCATTTGCCAATGACTTTGCAGGCATCCAATAAAAATACACTTTTCAGCACAATGAGAAGAGCACGGTTTTAAAACATAACTAAGGAAGGCAATAACATCTGAACGAATGACGACGTTACATTAAGTGCCCATTCATTTTGCAATTTCTGAAAGGGGAGAACTTATTGTGAGTACCTGGGATGAAGATCTCCTTTTTCACCGTTTTCGTACTGAATCCTGGTCTTTGTTCTATCATCTTCCAACCGTCGTCGTATTTCAAATGAATGCATTGCTGTTGATAATTCTGTAGAATTTTTTCTTCTTATAGCAACTGACCCAGAATCGCTCGGTAATGAGGATATTGATGGATGGCGTTTAACAGTCCTACCACCGGATGCTTGACGCTTCTCGGTCGAGATCTGAGATTCAGCTAGCGGCGTTCCCGGATGAGAGGTAAATTCTTGGGATTCCTGAATCTCAGCTTCAGTCAGAGTCTCATATGTTTGATCAACATCCACGACTTGGTAGGACTTTGAAGATTCTGGTTCCTTGGCTTTTCCTTTAGGAAGTTTATTTTCTTTTTCTGGATTTTCAGTTTCCAACTCGTTTTTCTTAACTTCTGGATCTTCTGCCTGTTTCTCTTCATCACTTTCTTTGTTTTCTGGTCTAGGAAGTTCGCTTTTAGCATCTCCTGATAGTACTGAAAGAATTCAAATCAAATGTCTTATAGCTAAATTTCACAGTCTGATGACAAAAACGTACCTTACAAAGTACTTGGACAGCGGGATTTTTTAGCATCATCAAAAACAAAAAATAAAGACTTTGCTCCGTGAGCTTTATTTAATGAACACATTTAAAATACTTTTCATGTTAGTATTATTTAAGTAAACCTTATTAATTCAGTTTAAGTTAAGGTGAATACTAATAAAATCTTTGTATCTTTCTCACTCTGGAGATATTTCAGGGAACTAATAAACAATCGTAGGAGAAAAGCTTACCTTGCCCTACATCGGTTAAATCTTTGCCTATATTGGGCTGGTCAGACGCTCTCGATCCATTCACCTTTCCCTCAGTCTCCTTCATCTCTTCAAACACATCCACGTTATCTCTATCATCAATACTTGGCATTTTCATTGTTCTCGTAAGGAACGGGGAAGTCTGCGATGATCGCGAAGAATTTTTGCTTGGAGTAGATCCTGAAGATGGGGTCCTCTGAGGGCTCTCAAGGGAAGGCGTTCGCTTATGACCCAGAGATGTGGCCCTGCCACGAAAGGACTTTGTAAGGTTAACCTCAAGTCTTTTGAAACCACCAGTCTCCACTTCAGATTTCGTTAGAGTATACATCTTCCATTGCTGCTCAGCTTGTACAGCTACGTAAGAAAAAATCAAGCAAAGAAAATATAGGTAAGTTCTTGTTTAATCTAAAGCAGAACCTCGAATCAAAATATTGTTCCCTTTGGTCTTCAAAAACTTATGGTTGGTATCCAAAATCTAGTCTAAGACTACTAAATACAAATGATGGCATCCAAACATTATAATTCGGGAAGAGCCTAGGACCAGTCCAAGAAATCGAAAATGATTGACCATCATGTCGGCAGAAGATAATCTTTAAAAACCAATGATTTTAAGGCCATGAAACACCAGCATTTTTTGCTGGGTTTTAGTGAAATTTTTAGTACCTAAACTTATTTTTTTTTTATATCAACAATAAATTTTCTGCATTGCCGGTGTGGCAGAAGGTTTACGGCCAAGAATAATTATCTTTGATATTTTCTTCGCCTTTGAAGTCTACATTACTAAGACGCCTAAAACTGTTAAACATAACCAAAGTTCATTTTTGTCACTATATTAGCTTGTGCAGAAATAGCTACGTGGAGGAGTATTGCACACAAAGAGTTAGAGATGGTCTCGTATTCACCTGGATCAGAAACGGACCGTTGTCTGGTACTACAAGCAGATGCCATCAGAAGGTCACATGGTATCACTGAGAGAGATGAAGGGAGTAGGTAGAACTCAATCAAAATCTCACAGAGAGCATGTCGCACAGCATTCTTTAAACTTTCAGAGAGTATCTTCAAACCAATGTCTCCTCGTTCCCAAATCGCAAACTCGACTATGTAGTCACCATCTGCAAACAAAAACTTTCAGACTTTGTTTCTTTTGTACTGAGTAATAGCACTGTTCCACATCTTTTTATCGAATATCACAACTTAGAGTAAGGAAAACAAAAAACAATTCAGTTATAACCTACCCATTTCAATGCTATTTGAATAGGAATATATTTCTGTACATTCCTCAAGATAGTCGTACTCTAATCGAATGACACTCAATACTGGAATCTTTCCAGGCTGAATATGTAAACATTTAAAGTTGCTGTCCAGGAGAGATACTGAAATACATGCCAGACCTTGTAGAGAAAAAAAATCTGTTAGCTTGTGAACTCGTCTAAGTTAACTTGCATTGCCTAGAATTGGCTGAGACATATGAACTCTCTACTATCTCCCTGGTTTACTTTTCATACACTACTTACGGAGATGATTAAACATTGCAACTTAAAGTTGATCAAAAAACATGAAGAGAGAGCGGAAGGAAAAATTGCAGAACGAAGAAGCGATAGTTAGGAAAAGAACTAAAGGTTAAGTTGTCTCGTTCTTTTTATCATAATCAGGTTAAAAAAAACATATTTTTAGTAACTTTTAATTTAAGTTAAATTTATAAATAATTAAATTTCAATTTTTAAAAAAATATGTAACACTTCATTGCCAAACTCCACTGTGTCAAAAATTCAATAAAATAAAATAAAAAAAGGTTATCTCGTTCAAACAATCAACTCAGACCGAGTTGTATCGGGGGGTTTATGGCCAGCTTTTTAAAATTCGCATGTATGTTACACGTTACCCTATTTCGTAAGGTCTCGCTACCCCAAAAACAACTTTGTTTGAGTGTAAATAGGTTTGTAATACAAATGTCTACTCAAAGAAATGAGAATGACATAACAAGATGAAAACACTCGTTTACCTTTTCCGCCACCAGATCCTTGCGGTCTATTGTACAGGTAAATCTTTTGGTCAACCTGCTGTTCCGCTGAGCTAATTTTGTCACTAACACAAAACGGTCTGAACTGGTGTTTGGGGTTAGGATCTGCATAATTTGGTTGGGTCAAAAACTGGAGAAGATTTTGGGTCAAGTAATAAGAAAACGGATGAAGAAAGGACACATCCATTGGTGGGATAATAAACTTTAGATTGGCGCTGGGTGGTTGGTTCTCGGGTTGAATAAACTAAAAATGAAAACAGAAAATGTTAGTGTAGATATAGTTTGCACAATAAGTGATGACGTAAAAGCCATACTTACATCCGTCTCGACAATAAAGAAATCCGCAGTATAATAACATTTAAGATGACAAACTTTAAGCAAATAAGAATGTTGAATAGTAATAATGGTTTTAAACTAACCCACACATCAGCATATGTCAACTTGCATTTAGGATTACGAGCTAACAAAACAGTCAAGATCTCAAGCGTGGCTTCATCAAGTCGGTTCTGGAGCACTTCAAAAAGCTGTTTCGTAATTTCTGGTCCTGGTTCATCAACGCCGTGAGCTTCCAGCACTACGCTTTGCTCCACGTGACGTAACGAGGAGACTCCGCTGGCACTCCTTCCACTTCTACCTCCTTCACTGATTCCATCTCTGTCCAACAGTGATGTTTGCTTGCTCAATTTGGACTCCTGTATTGAAAAAAAAAAGAAAAGTGAGGATGCACAGTACCACCACAACAACATCACCTTCGTATTTATACATTATTTTAAACTATTTTCTAAGATGCTGCACTGGTTTATACAGTCCTTGACCCCAAACCTCCCTTTTTTGGGGGCGCCTTTTTCTCCGTCTAACTTTGAATAACGACAGGTCAATCGTTTAACGATGTTTGGTCTGTCTTGTCTAACCTCACCAGTTAAAATAATGTTTTCTTTTCCTATGATTTTTCTACACTCAAACGAAACACCTGCAACAACAGCAAAATGAAATCTAACATTGAAAGCCGATCCTGAACCCAAAATAGGGTTCGACTACGTTTAAGCTACTCACTGATTTTGAAATAACTTTTACCGGAATTAAGTTATCACTGATTTGTCACAAGGTCATAAATTTACCACACTATCAAAATAAAGTAACTTCCTAATGAGTATGAGCGGTTATTGGTTGAAACTCTAACATGCCATCTTACAATGATATCCTCCTCCAGCTCAGCGGCACCTCCTCTTAATGACAGCGACCACGTGGATGAGTAACGGGAACCTGCAAGCGAGGCTACTGATGACCCGAATCCATCGTCCCGGCCGAACTCGTCTTCTGTTTGCTCTTGAGGTCTGGGATCTACCTGAGTACAGTGGGACGATTCACTCACACAAAGCCCTTCAAATAACCTGAAACAAATAGTTATAAAAAGGCAAAATATTAAACTAAACCTTAACAAACGTTTAAAAGAATAGCCACTATCATTGTTTTGATTAAGGTTCTTGTACGCTTGCCAGCCCTATTAAACTCAACCGTCCAACCAATTTCATTTTCCGTCCAAATCCGGCGAAGAGATTCACCACAGACTGAGGATCTTTTTTATTTATTTTTATATTTACCTTTCCAGAGAAAAAGTATACCAAAAAGAACGACTAAGAAAAGTTTGGCACTCTGAAGATTAAACCACAGTCAATTATTTCAGAAGCACTTTAAATCATACGAAAAACAGCTCGAGGCATAGAAAGCAAAAAGATCCTTAAAATAAACAGAACTCTGAAACGAAAATTCAGATTCTTACTTAAAATAAAAGACCGATCCACTTGTCTCTTTGTAAACAAACATGTCCTTTCGATTGCTAACTCTGAATGCTTCCAGCACTTTTTTAATTGCATTGAGGCCTAAGGAAAGACCCTGTCGGCTGGAGGGATCCCTTAGCCTTTCGTGAACGGCAATTGGTGAATGCCACACTGCGTCACAATGGAAGTGTCCTGGTTGGTAAATATACTGTCCCTGGACAAAACGATGACCTGTATTGAAGAAAAAAAAACAAAAACATGCTTTGATTGGCTCTCCCAAACTTAGAAAACTTCTTTGATTTTTGGTTAGACATTAACTTACGATGGAATTTAGTGTCTCATACAAAGCAGTTGATCTCATTCGCTTAATACATACGCGAGCGGGAGATAAGCACCGGCTTTGTTCTATCAAAGGTCTCTTCCATTTAGTTTACTATGTGTTAATACTACTTTAATTTGCAGAAATCTGCTTCGATATAACTAAATCTTTATGACTAATTCCACTCTAATAGTATATCCTAGCATCGCTTCAAAAAGCCAGGACATTCAGAGGAAGAAAAGGAGACAATTCACCGGTAAATTTTAAACAAGTTTCAAGATAGTTCAAACAAACCGCTTCCGTCTCCCTTGCTGATGTGCACCCCGAGAGGAGAAACTGACATTCTAAGGTCCTCATGTTTCCAAATATCTTCATCTGCCTCGGGTTCAAGCATCGGATTACATATTCTTGTTTCATAAAGGTCTTGTAGCAGAAGACGCTAGCGGAATGGGGAAAAAGAACATCAGTCATCTGAAAATACTAGCAATGCCCGTCAATCCTGAAATCTATATGAAGTTTGGTTCCCTAAGTAAAACACGCTCTTTTAATTTCGCATTTATAAACTCGTAATCTATACAAAAAAATGATTTCAAGTTTTTCTTTACCTGGTTCACAGTTCTGCACTTATCATGAATGGCGTTCACAACATTCTCAACCAGTCCGACTGATCTTGTGTATGGAATGGAGCTTCCAGACTCACTGTGGAATCAGCAGTAATAAAAAAGGGGCAGCAATCGGTGTTCAGTGCATCAAAATTGAAAATAAAGTTTACTATTCTTATACCTTATCCTTGAAATATTAGAATCATCGTTGAATATTTGGTTACAATCAACTTCCATTAGATGAGCTTTCAAAGCTCATTTGGAAGATCACTACAATTGTTATCACAACCATGGTTCGTTTAAAAAGGTAATTTTTACAAAACATCTCTCAGGGTCTTGTTTTAAATTGGCTTACATTTCTCAGGTCATTGAGAAAATTACCTCATAAGTTAAAACAAAACAAGCTAGTTACACTCTTATTCGTTAAAGAGAGTTAAACAAAATTATTAAATTGAAGTATACCGGCGAGTAATTATAACATGTAGTTAAGACAACTCAAGGTTGAGATTCTTTGATAATCGCTGACGTTTCAAGCCTTAGCATTTCGTCAGAGGAATTGGCTTGGCGCTAATTGCTGTATTGAAACCTCGGTTTCTTACTTTAAGTCCGGTAATTAACAACGATTGGAGTCATTAAACTACAAGTTACAGTTGCGTCTAAATTAGGAGTTCCTACCGTCTGTGGAAATACACATCCAGTGCATCATGGGAATCAGAGAAGTGCATCACGAGCCAAAACTCTAGCACTTCACGCACAGTAAGGCAATCTTCTTCTTGTCTTGATTCTGCTTTACTCGACCCCTGAGGGAATTCGTGTACCTTGTCAACCTTTTCTTGCTCTTTTGCTGTTTTCGAACAAGATTTTTCAGATGTTGAGCTTACACAATTCTCATCATCTATACTGAAATTCATGCTTAGTTCGTCCGCCATCGGTGCTACAGTGGTGTTTTTATCAAAATTACACTGAACTCGCGGAGTTGAAAGACTGCTGTCGTTGCTCTCTTCCATGATTACTTTTGATTCAACTTCTACTTCTACTTCACTAAATTGATTAACTGGCTTAGAAACATTTGCAGGATAATCACTAAGACAGTGTTCAATTACAGGGGTTCCAGCCACTGAAGATGAACCAGTCACCGGAGTTCCATCCGCTGAAGGTGTACTGATCAAAGGGTTTCCAAGATCCGAAGGTGTAACAGTCACAGAAGTACCGCTGGCCAATGGCGTAACATCGTCACTACTAGATGATTGCTTTCTCAACTTGGCTTTCTTAATGTCAATGTACAGGGAAGTCTCTTTATGGCTAAAAGAAGACTCGTTTTCGTGTAGATTTTGAGTCTCCCCTGTGTCCTCGTCAACTGCAGTAGAGACAAAGTATTGGTCAATCTCCGGCTGTTGCTCCGAATAGGAATCTACATCTATCTTCTTTGTTGGAGGTATTGTCTGGTCCAGCAAGGAATTTTGCTAAAAAGCAATATAAAATAAATGAAAACTGCAATTTAGGAATCCACTGTTGCTGAAAACACAAAGTTTTATATTTACATGCTAAGTTGCTATTCAGGCAACCAATCAATTACGCTCCTTTCTAACCAACTTAATAAACAAACAATGATTAATAGAAATAAAAACAAAAGCAGTTACAGGATCTTTTTCTATTTCAAAAACTCTGAAGAAGAGTGTAAGCTTATTGGTGTTTGATTACAGCTGGCGTTACATTTTCTGACGTTTTAGGAAGGTATTAGTGTTTTCAAGTTTTTCTCCTCAAACTTGATCCAACCAAAGCATAAGATACAAAATGTTAAAAATTACTTAGGCACGGAGAAGTTGGGTCAACAAACCTCTTTTAATGTGTCTTCAAGAAGGGATTTGTGCTCCGGAGAACTGGTAAACTGAGGAACCTCCATTTCCCTTTTGTTCAGAACAAGATAGTAATACGGACTGAGAATCTTCAGATGATAGTCTTCGATTTCAATCTTTTCAAATTCTTTTACAAACAATTCCATGCTTTTCTCAGCTCCAAACACAAAATGAAGTGGTACGGGACGAAGAATACAAGAGGAATGGTGTGGAAACTCTTGCACATGCGCTGCAACTTTCTCTAGGGTCGGAAGTGTGACAGTGTTTGCGTGACGAAGCTCCGCCACAATTTCATCTTGAAGAAGCCACTGGATCTGATCGCAGATTGCAATCATAGATGTTCGTTGATAGCCTGGTAGATTATGGAGTGGTTCTAAGCTGCGCATCCTTCAGAGAAAGAAAATTTAGTTTCTTTTATCATTCTAGGTGTGAGAATTCTATAAAAATTCCTAACGAGTCAAAGCTTTAAGAATAATAAATTGTAATGTCTGTGACGTTTAACGCCGAAATTGCATCAGGTTTAAAAATGAACTTCATTTCGATTAATTTCGATTTCGGCAATGCAATATTCTGTAAATAAAAATAAGTATTGATGAAAAAATAAAAAGAACCAAAGAAAAGAAAGCACGCTGAAGACCTTCTCTTTTATGGCACTGATATCTTAACATGTGAAGCTAACAAGTATTTCAAGATGATATATACAGGTATTTCATTGATAACCATTAGTTAAACTCTATGTTCTATTGCTAAACGTACCCTTCAATATCGTGTGAAGTTGTCTTTGAATCAGTTCGTTTCAACTCAAACGTTTCTGGTTTATCGGGTGGAGACTGCGACAAGTTTGAACTACAAGTTGAATAGCAATCCGAGGGAGCTTGGCAAGGCCGAGACACTGACTTGAGAGATGAGTAGTCTGGCTCGGACGGCAACGTGAGACAGATAAGGTCAAGAGTAATGCGAAGTGAAGGACTGAACGGATTGAGATCGTCGTCTGATTCTTGGAGCTCTTTGAAGATTTCACCTAAAAAATGGAAAATGACAAACGTTTATCAAGGTATCACCTACAAAAACAAAATATATTCTATATTATATACTATATGCTAGATGTCAAAACAGAGTTTCTTCACTTTCCTTTTGGAGCAGGAAGCATTTCATTTTGCTTTAAAGTGTTCAAACAGTTGCAGAAGGTCTACTGCAAAATAGTGCTTTAGCAAAATGCTAGTTTCTAGTTATATCATATTTGCCTCGAGATGAATAGCCAACATTAGTTGTGCTTAGAATAGAAGTTGTTCCATGGTACCTACTCAGCCCGAGTATAATCAAATTATCACGTTCAATAAATGTTTCTAATATTTTTTGAGATTTGCTTTACAGTAATTTTAACAGATTTACACGTGTGTAAAGATATAGTTGTAGCCTTCATTTAGTAACAATTGAAATTTCTTTTCTCTTGCTTTTCGGTTACTGGGGAGAATTGTGTAGTAACAAGGAAATAAAGAAGTAAAGACGGATTTAGGCCTCAACTTCCCATGAAATTCAGTTCGCTGCCCGGCGTAAGACATCGTTACGTGTAACATACCGACACATAGTGGCAGTGATTTTACTGATACTGCCGTGACAGAGGTTCCCTGACTTGTTCTGTCTTTGAGTGAACACGTAAGATGAAGGAACAGGGGAGATTGGCCATCATTAACAAGGTCATCGTCAGCACTTTCATCATCACTGTCAGATTCCTCAAGATCAGAATCGTAGTCTGTTAATAAGAAAATAGTACTATATATCAAATGTCAATAAAAACGCTCAATGGAAGGTAATCTTAGACGTTTCAAAATTATAACTGATACTTCAAACTATGCAATCCCTTAGACCTTCAGACCTTTGATATAATGTCTGAGGAAAGACAGATTTGTGTGAACTTTGCCTTTATTGGGCAACAACGCATAAAGCTTTGTAATCGAAACGTTCAAACTTAATGCAGATTTACGTCAAAGCTGTCTTGGTTTCCAGTAGACTAATTCCCGGTACTCAAAATCATATGAAAGGAGCGTCAGTGGATGGCCATGAACAAGAAAACAATATATGCACGCAGTATGGACCTGTGTTCCATCAACTGGAACACAAATTTTGCGAAAATTTAGATAATAAAGGCAGAATTTCCTTATGGCGAGGATGCTCTTTTTCACAATCACAAAATGCCAAAAATGATGGACTTACTGTCATTAAAAAGGACAATTAAACCAACCTTGGTTAAACACTCCGGCATCCTCCGTTAAAACTATGACGTCATCTTCCGAGAACACGTCCGACTCTGCATCGCCTGTTCCTTTCTCCTCGGCTTTGTCTTCGTCAACGAACTCGATATCATCAAAGTTATCTGAAACCACCTAAAAAACAGTTTTCAAGGTACAAGTTCTATGCAAAAATAATATTAATATCCTTCGAGTGGATTGAGTGAATAAACAAACTAACTACTATTAGAAGCACTCAGTTCGAGGTTAAGTCGTGAAAATATTTTTGTATGATGTTTATTCCTTTGTAATAAAAGGAGTTCAAAAGTCAAGCAGGTTACCTTATAACAAATACTTAAAAATCATTAGTATTAAAAATAACACAATCTTACCTTACGGTTGCTTTCAGTCACTTGAGGAGAAAAATAGAAAAAATCATGGTTGTTTGGAACGCGCTTAAAAAAACGTGACATAATTGATGCAAATTTAGAAGTCACAGATTGGTGTAGACCTGCGACAGATTCACAAGCCCCAGACAGAAACTCAACTATCTCCTTGCTTGTGTTCTGCCCCATGTAGCTGCTATAGTCTTTACAAACAGAAAAGGGTAAACTACCATTTGAGTCTTTATCTGACCATCGTCTTGCATAATGTCCACAAAGTGTCCGAATGAAGTCTGTAATGTCAATTTCTACAAAGTTTTCTTCACATATCTCATCAACTGCCGACTGCATGTCACGATTATTGACATTCTGACCGCGTTGTAAACTACTGAAAATACTAAGAACGAAACTATGAAAAAACAAATCGTGGACTGCACTACAATGTACAGCAAGGTGCTTTGACGAGCCGAAACGGCCATGCGTTGTTCCTTCCAGAGCTCTTGGCATATTATCCAATAGAAATTGAGGGTTATGGTACTGCGTGGCTGATATCCGTGTGAAGTCTTGAATGATATCGCCCTGGGCACACTCATCACCATTCTCTTCACCTGCCTCACGGATTTTTGTCAAAGAGGAAAGAGGAATATCATAAGCATAAACAGGAATAATGAAAGCATGTGACAAATCGTCACAATTTGAATCTCGAGGACAAGAAGATGTCCGTTTGTCACTGGTTGGAGCCAAGACTTCTGCAGTTCGATGAAAGGAAACATTCTTTACGCCTGGGGATTTATCTCCTTGACAGCCACTGCCATCACCTTCTATAACAGCTACTTGATCGTCTGTAGCTTGTAGAAATGAGAAAAAATTTACAATATTAGTTTTCAGAAATTGCATCTCTACAAAGAATTATCAACATTCTGAAACATTTAATGAGAAAAATCAGGAGAGCTCTAAGACAATACAATAGTTCTTATGGCTGTACCCTATATAATAATTTTTAATAACTTCATTGGTATATAAATGCACTCTTGTATTGTTTCCCCTAAAGTATCATCAAAGAGTAATAGATGTTGAATATCATAATTATTCTTATAATCAATATCATTACAATTTTAACGTAGGTCGTATGGTTCTAGGGTTTTCTTCTAGTTTCTCCAAGTGCCCTCTTTTTTTTTAGTTGTTGTAATTTTCTAATAAATAAGTGTCTGTTTTCTAAGTGTCGTTTCTTCTACCGGAAAGATTTCTAATATCTGTTACTTTTATCACTGATGTTTTTACTTAACAGGTCTGCCTCTATCCTTTGCTATATATACACATCTAAAAAGCATATAAATGACTTTTACCACCTTAAACACTGTTCTAGTAAAACCCTACTTCACTCTGATTGGCTACCCTAACAAAAACCCATCTTAAATAATCCCCTAACTGCAAAAATACATTTTCCCCCTATATATGTGATACTGAATGACACCTCTCGGCCTTAAGAGCGCCATATCAACAACACACAAGCCTAAAGCTGGCACTAAGGAATATTGGGAGGTCTTCCATTCGTCCGCAGGGTCTACTTGCTCTACATTACAGGTTTTAGCTGAAACATTTACCGGTATGTTTCGACTTCGTCTCTAAGTCGTTTTTAACCACGTCATCGAGGTCCTTGTACACCATGTTACCCACTGGTTTGTCCTGTGTTTGCTGAAATCCATCTTTTGGACTAACAGAATTCAACATGGTGCTCCCCGAGCGCTCACAGCGTCTCATGCACTGTAGATATCTCACACTGGCCGGAACGAAGGACAAAATAAGGCGTCCACAGTCCCCGATAGACGACACTGCACGTACAAAGCAGCGCCAACGGATTAAGCGTTTTCTTTTCCCGGAAGGCGACTCACTTGGAAGTTGCTTTTCCATTCTATAATGAAACAGTTATCCATTATGCGGTGTATATCCATGTTAACCCATGAATAATTGTCATATAAAGATCGATAAAATAAATTATGAACTGACTTATTGAATAAAATAAGTTTAAGTCGTTTTGGATCGTTATGATTATTTAAAAGCTATGAAAGAGCACAGTCAGCTAAAACTATATATAATCAATAGGAAAAAAGTTAGTTAAAAGTTATATTATTTTGTAAATCCTTTAGGGTTAAGAGTTAAACAGAAACTTTTTTTTGTTGAGGGTTAATTGGTGGCGGCCAATGCGAAGAAACTGTATTATGTGTTGTTTCAACAATTAAATTTATAGCAATTCATGCACTTCGATTGTAAGTAGTGACAACACTTTCGGCTTGCCCCAATTTTTAGAAATTTTAAAAATTACTGTCGTCACTTCCGGCTTGAAAGTTAAAACAAAGGACTATTCCGATAAACCCGTCCGCAAACATTGAATAAAGGAAAAAATGGCGGGTACGTTAGATAAATTCCGACTTCCAGTTGTTATGCAAAAGACTAAACACCTAATAACACTAAAAATATCATTTTAAATAAGAGACTGAGTTTAGTACCTCGTTGAAAAGTCTTTTTCAAATACAATATCTTCTGAAAATGGAAGAGGAAATCCATTCCTCTCTCGACCAATTACGTGCCATACGAAACGCCTGCAATCCTCATCGGTCAGCTCTACTTCTCTGTCATTTAATTTCTCCATGTGCTCGATCAAGAGATTGAACAAAGCCTCGTTTGGAGACTCGCTACGTTTTACTTGGCCTTGTTCTACGATGATAAGCAAACGACTTGGGTCACTCAGAAAATTTAGTTCATGTGACATCAAAGGCAAGGGTATAGGGGATTTAGCAACCCATTTAAAAAGTTTTGCTTGATACTCTAAGTTTCTGTACCAAAAATATTGACAGAAGTTACTCATAAATGTGCAGGTGCTGAGAAATGGTGCATTTTCATGGAAAATCAAGTAGCTGAAGTAAACACTCGATTTCTACAAAATAATAACTAAGAGCTGCAAAGTTTGTTTAGAGATCAACAGTAGCTTACTTTTTTTTTCTAACAGATTGTCAAATACTTATCAGCTAAACAATTGGCATCCAGCTTGTAAAAACAAACGGAGAAAACTATCCTTAATGAAATAGTGCAATATGCATGCCCGGTATGTTTACGTCAAAATTGCAGAAGTATTCTTAACAGAGTGCGAAAAGTCGAGAGTAATCAACTGCAACCATATTATGTATAGTTCATCTTATTTTATATTTTGAATTGAACAACTGCATTGATGGTATTTCGTCTTAAAGAGAGAAAAAAAAATTCAAAACTGAAAGACAATTTTATTTCTACCTCCTTCTGATCCCTCAATTAAGGAGGAAAAACGCATTTCCACTTGTCGAGCCTCAGGTAGCAGCTGAATGACGTCACAGGCGAATGGTAGCTCATCAACTATCCAGTTCTTGTCAAGTGTGAAGGAAGGAGCCCTGGTACCGGGTACAAACTTAAGGGTGGTCTCTGGTGTATGAATTGTTTGGTCATCGCACATACGCCACAAGTGGTCAAAGGTCAGCAGACCAGTGACGTATTTCAGGTCCTTTGGGAACATCTAGGAATCAAATTATACGGTTGTAAAGTTTACATTCATATCTAAAGGATAACGATGACGACAATGAAAATAACAACAATGACAATAATAACATTTTCATCAATAAAAATAATGATAAAAACAAAAACATAACAGTACCCACAATAACAAGGACAAAAATGACATAAAAAACATCATAATTAACAAAACTACGAAGACAATAACAAAAACGACAGCTATAATAACAATGACAGTATTACGTATAACAACAATAACACTAAAAATAACAACAACAACCATGGCAAAAATTGTTGACAACAAGCACGGTTTGAATAAAACAAAAACAACAAGAATGATAGTAACAAGAGCAGTAAAAATTAAAATAACTATAAACAATGACAATAACAACAATAACGAAAATGGCAAGTCTTGGCAAACTTAATACAACACATAGGTCAGGCATGTTTGGAAGGCCCACAAAAGCGGGCAAAATGTACTGTGTACTACCGTAATGGAAGATCATACTAAAGGAGCATTAATTCACCGCTGATTTGCTTTTTACAGAAATTTGAACTAATTTTACCTATTTCCTATTCACGAAAAGCTGAATAAGCCTGTGCAAAAGGTTATAAAAATATTCAAATCTCAAAAAAACAGAATTTGAAAAATGGCTCAAAGACAGATCTGTTACTAAGCTCGTGAAATATGCCGCCCAAAATAAACCCTTAGCTGAAACATATTTACCGCATCTGGCACATTAAAATATGCTAAACCTTCCAGATATTCTAGAGGAGGATTCAACTCCCTGAAAACACCAAATTGAGGCTCGACCCATGCTTCAGTCACCAGCTGAACTTTGTGGTTGTTTTCAACCAATGATGTTCTCCCCTCAAAGGCCCATTCCTCGACTGCATCATGGGATTGACCAGTGAAAGCAGGGAATAACACATACTGCACAATACAGGAGTATCGTTGATCCTTCTCACTTGTATGGTCCTAAAATCAGGATGTTAGATGATAATTAAAACTAACACTTCTTTGCCAATTTTGAATAAAATATTAGGAATTTAAAACTAATATCAGCAAACGCAAACAGTATAACCCTTGTTTCTCTTTAGTTATCCATTCCTACCTTCTTTCTTCCACAAAACCTAAGCCCGTCGTCCAAATCAAAGTTAGTAATAGAAATTGCAAAAAACTTAACAACTTTTTTTATTGAAAACTTTGTTGAACGAATTTCACGATCTTCCAACCTCTTGGCTACATTATCCAATCTTCACAAGAAGCCAAAAGAAAACTTTATGTCGCCCTAACATACGGATTCGGTCATTTTTATACAAATGATTTGAATAAAGTTCACATAAAGTACTGAGATACCTTCATCTGAAGTTCCTGAGCCAAAGTAATAATTCCAGAATTGCTACAGACAAAATTGTAACCTTCATGTAGCCTCAACCTGAAATAATTGAAAAACGAAATTATTCAATTTAAACATTTGTTGGTTTTTGAAGAAAGAAGAGCGTGTTTACACTTTACCTCATTGGGTAAATTACAAACTGTTTCACAGCTTCTCAGTTTGAGCAACAGATCAATGGAAACTGTTAATGCGCTTCAATACGAACCTGTTTCATTGTCGACCTGGACATCAATTCTCTTCCAAACATGAAACATGTCGATATCTGTAACTATGACAGGTTGCTCGCCTGGTTTTCTCCGTTTTATTTAAGTTGCTGCTAATTCCCAAGTTTCTGTAGTGTTATGCAGATAAGATTTTAACCTTTTTTCCTGGAAAACTAGGAACCCTATGTAATTAGAGATCTATATAATAGCAAAAAGTACCTGGTCAATGTCGAAAGTATCCTGGCTACAACACTAGGATTAGGTAATACACAGCCTTCGTCCTGTACACTCCAGATCCATCGGTGATGGTACAAGTAATGAGACAGAACTTTCATGTGATTCTCGTTGGCTCGAGCTGCGTACACTCCCGTATTGGTACGATAGCCAGTGATAGTGCCAAGGTCAGGATAGGGGGAATGAAGGTTTTCTGGTACTTTGTCGTATCTATGAACAAAATAGATACTCACATCTAGAAAAACTTGGTTAGGACTTCCCTCGGGTTTTGGAATTACTAATAGTTAATAGTCGGATTTCCAAGAGACTGTTAAGCCAACAATGATAACGTTGTTGATAACGATATTAATGATAATGGTGCTGCTGCTGATGATGGTGGTGATGATAATGGTGACGATTATAGTGATTGTAAGGTGACAATGATCCTACTGTTGTGACAGTAACGATAGAAATGATACTTTTCAGATTCTAATATTTAATCTCATCTCTGATGCCTGTTTGAATGATTAACAATTACTCACTTAATAAGAATTTTATCCAGTGGTTTTGAAAGCATGATAACACAACGTTTATCTTGTGCTAATCGCTGCAGAGGCTTCTTCCCCTTTTTCTTTATATACTGGGACAGTTTCAGTTGCCTAGAAACTTGTCCAAGAGGAGCAGTGATGGTATAGAGCTTTTCTTTAAGAGCTTTCACGATCTGCATAAAAAATAAAACGGAAAATATTTACTTATTGTTACTTTTTTGAAACTTTAAACCGAGAACAACTCTGAATCCAAAACTAAAACAATGAAATGAATCAAAAAGGAGTTGCTTGTCAACCCTATAAGGCTTAATAAAATGGTTTTGTGAAAACCACTTGCATAAGTAGATAAAGGCGATTGGCGGACAAAAGGCATCATTTTTTAAATTAAAAAGCCAAATTTGTTGATATTTCGCTAAAGGCAATTTATCAGTGTTGTTTTCTCCTTACCTAAAGCCATACATTATAATACATCATCTATCGATATGTAATAACAAGTGGATCAAATAAAACATGCGCCGTTCGAATCAATTAAAAACAAAGGTTTACAAGTATGGAGAATTTGAACAGTAAGGGGAACTTCGCAAAACACCGTCTAATTTTTCGTAAATGGATCATAAAAGTATAAATATTATAGGCAACAAAGAAAAGTTTTTTTTCCCACCTTTCTTTGTTCTAATGAAGCCTACTTGGAATTGGGTCTAGAACCAAAATCAACAGCCGACGTTCTTCTTACTTACTGAGTGTCGTAAATAACCTGCCGTTCCGCCAAGGAACGCCAACCGTATTACAAGGCAGGGAGGTCTGGATGTTATTCGCAGGAGGCAAAATGAGAGAGGAGGTCGTTCTTGGTCATTACTAAATAAGGTGATTAAAAGTAAGTTTATAATTAGACTATTTTAATCATCGCTAAATTCATATTATTTCAATCACATCCTGGATACACAGAATAAAAGCGACTTTAGCAAAAAGTTTAGAGAAACAAAACAAAGATATTAGCATTGCTTGAAGTGACATTTATAAAATTTGCTGTAGAATAGCCTTTTAGGTCAAAACAAATTTCAAGTTTTTAGTTTTATGCGGCGTATACATTTGCTGATAATACGGTAATGTACTAACTCGTTGATAAACTTGATGTAGGAATGATTTTCCAGCAGCACAAAGGAGCTCCATTGACGAAGCAAAGAATGGAGAGAGCTGAGCGCCATTCTGCACTGAACTACATTGAAGCGTCCATCGGCTACCGGTAAGTGAAGGTCTTTTGGCAGCGGTCTAAAAAACGACAACAAAGAGATGTGGTACTAAGACATTTACCGATAAGATTTTAAATGACAAGGTACTGAAGGAACAAAACCTTTAAAAGAAGTAAAAGAGAACAAGTGCGAGCTGTTACCCCGAGGTGGAATCATTTCAGGGGCAAGACCAAAGGAAAATAAATGCCTAGACCACGAGCAAGACTGAAAACAAAGATTTTAACGAAATATAGAATGAGAAAGCAGGAAACGGCAAGAATAAACAACAGAAGCAAGAGAAAAGGCATGGCAAAGCGCAAGAATAAGGAGAGTAAAAGAAAGAAGAAAAAAATAAAACTATAAAACTGACAAACTGACAAACTAAAAAAATAGCTGGAAATAAAAAAGTTTCAGCATGGACATACACATCGTGATCCAAGATAAGTCCAATCCGATGACAGTGCATCCATCGCTGCCTAGAAATCAAAATCGTTTCAGATAAACGTTCCTAACCAGTAACTGAAAAAAAAAAATCAGTTTCTACGAGCATTAACAGTAGGAAGATTATTAATTACTTCACACCATTATTCTAAAAGCTAAAAACAATTTAAAGTAACATTTTGCTTTAAAAAATACTCGAAAAAAAAACACAAAAGTGAACGAAAGTTAACCAAATTAAAACTCCGATGAATATCGTCATAACAAATCTGTAAAACCTATAGTTTGCTAAGCTCCTGCTTAAATATTTAGGAGAAATAAAAATGGATGTTATCATTTAGTTCGAAACAACCAACAAAACAAAAGAGTTGTTCCTGGCACTGAAAACCTAACACACTCATGGCAGCTTACCACACTGTTGTGTCCAATGACAGAACTGGCTTCCAGAAAACGGCAAATTGTGATTCCTGAGACTTCGATATTTTTCTGAAAATTAAACACAAATACTTTGCAATTTTAAACCAAATTGGATATAGTTGACTAAACGGAAAATAAAAACCAATACCAGTACAAAGATAATTGGAATGGAGTTTGTACCACGATTATTAGTAACAAAGTTTTGAAAATAAAATACTAATTGTAATCCTATAAGTTTCATTGAAGTACCCACTAAAATGGACTTTATCAACAGCAGGTACTTTAGAAATCAGCTGGCGAGAGTACTGCACTGGTATCGCAATGGTTTATGGGTTCAAGTCCAGCTGATGCTTGAATTTTTCCGGACTTCTCTTTTCCGCAATGACATTTCACAACGGCGATAAAACTTCACTGTATAAGCTAAGCTAAATCATTTTACGAGCCTAGTCGCCCATGGGGCCGGCGACTATCTCCGGTTTCTGTGGTTCTCGACTCCCCTTGGATAGAACACTAATTCATCGCTGGTTAGCTCCGACCTGAAGCTGGTACTCATTTACCGAACTTGTATTATGAAAAGCTGAGTAAGTTTTGGAAACGAAGGTCACACAAATTTTCAAATTTCGGCAGAGCCGCGGATCGAACCTGGGACCCTGTGGTTGGAAAGTAAAGATCTTACCAACTGCGCCAACCATTCCGCCGTATAAGCACATAGTTGTACAATTTGTGGTAAAACGTTGTAATTGAGTATTTTTATTATTGCGAGCGAACTCAAAGGATAAGCTTTCTACATAACCTAGGGCGATAATCAATTAATTCAACCTTGAGTTGTTAAATGACTCATATTAAGAGCACTGTTTCATTCTGCCATACCTTGCATGTTGCAGGGAAAGAACCTGAAAGGTAATGGCGAAAAATAAGCACATAATTGGTTAAATCACTAGTTAGATACTTTGATACTTTTTGATGTAGTCAAGCGCTATCGATGAGTATTGCTGCTATGCTCTTGAAATGATGGTCATTCTAATTTCAGTACCTTTGTCAGATGAAATGATGATGATGATGATAATGAATATGAGGAGGAGAAGGATGATTGTATTCCAGGGTAAGGTAGGTATGGTGGATTATGGTATGGTTCTGTTGTGGTCGTGGGGCATG
This sequence comes from Isaurus tuberculatus, assembly GCA_025447995.2. Lineage (NCBI taxonomy): Eukaryota > Metazoa > Cnidaria > Anthozoa > Zoantharia > Zoanthidae > Isaurus > Isaurus tuberculatus. Next base: position 1,383 of record JAOEHV020351593.1, on the reverse strand, counting down.
CCATCATGTTCCATGGTGTGCAAGGTACTGGTGTTACATGGAACGGTGTGGTGTGATACGGTAAGGTGTGATGTGGCGTGCTGGGGAAATGTCTGGCGTGGCGTGTCGTGATGTAATAACCTTTAGATTAGGTCAAAGCATCGAGATGAATTGAGAAAAATGTGTTTAGCTCACCGGTACGTTGGAGTTAGGTGGCAAGTAAAAAAGAGGCACGCCTTTCCTTGCACTCTCAGGTATGGTGTAGTAGACAGAGTTCGAGTCAAATGATTGTAGGTGTACCAATAGCTCGTCGGTGCTCTGCAAACTAAATTTAAATTTGAAAGATTACAAATGATGTGTAAAAAAGTGACCGTTACAAAGATGCTTAAAGAAAGTTTTATAGCTGATTGAACTCACCTCTTCATTGCATGTCTGAACCTTTGGATAACACGCATTCTACAAAATAACCGTCAGATTTATCAAACAAAACGAAATACAGAAATTTCTAAATCAAAGCATTACCATCCTAAGCTACTAACACCGCGTAAAACAGCAGACTTAAACAAATTTCCCAGAGCAATCTTCCCCAGTATTGAATACCTTGACAGTAATTGTTCTTTAAACCAATGATTTGCATCGTAAAACATATTTAAAACATTGATCAGACCATTCTTGACCTCTGATTTATTACCCCTTCTCACAAGGTTATTTGCCTGTTTACATTGGATTTTTATAGTTTATTAAAGATGTTTTTTAGCTCACCTATAACCACTCGTAAAAGACTGTTTGCTGTGGTATGTGACGTCATGGAGAAACTCGTAAGGTCCTTCAACTGTCACCTGTACATTAGTTGTGTTTCTGTTCATTGGACGAAGAGTAATAAGTGTTAATACAACTAAGATTTAATACATCTATCATCGTGATTATGAAGATTTGATTTTCGCGCTAAGAAATTGTCTGTAAGCTTTCAGTTGCTGCACCGAGTGTGGAAGTCAAGAGAAATAGGGGAAAAGACCAAAGTGCGCATCTTTAACTCCAATGTGAAGTCTATCCTCTTATAGGGTACCGAGATTTCGAAGACTACAATAGTCCTCAGCAGAAGATCTCCGCAAAATCCTTGGCATAAGATGGCCTTAAAAGATATCGAATGATGATTAAGATTCGTATTGAAACAAACCATAACTAACAAACAGGGTTGGGTTCCTATACTCATTTTTATCTAGAGTGAAAATTCTTTTAATTATCCATCTACAACATTTCTTGCGTGATTCACAGTTTTTAAATTTTTTTTACTACCTTAGTTTTTTGTTTGTTTTCATAATAATAAACCCAAAATATGACCCTTGCTCACCATAGAGTCTCCAGTAGCTCAGTGGTTAGAGCATCCGACTAGAACACGGAGGG
>JAOEHV020351501.1:0-11176 GCA_025447995.2 Isaurus tuberculatus | reverse complement strand
CCTTGGTCAGAGCATCACTTGGGACTGACGTTAGCCCTTGGTCAGAGCATCACTTGGGACTGACGTTAGTCCTTGGTCAGAGCATCACTTGGGACTGACGTTAGTCCTTGGTCAGAGCATCACTTGGGACTGACGTTACGACGTTTTGAAATAAAATGGCGATGACAGAAAGATCAAGGTGTGAATAAGGTTTAATTACTTTATTAGGGATTTTTTCATTAAAATACTTTTTAATCTAACTCTTAACCAGTGTATCATATTGCCCGTGCACAAACTTAATGTTTCCATAAATAATTTTGAGAGAAATTATATCTGAGCTGTAATAAAGTGCATTGTTCTGAGTAAAATAACGTAAATATTGTTTATAGGAGCAAGAGGTTTCAATGATGGAAGAGGTTGCACATCTAGAATCGATCCTTGGAGACATTGTGAAGCAAATGAACAACTCGGAAACTCTTCCACTTGTTGGAGAAGATCTGATTAACAACTTTCACATCTCAGATGGACCTGGCTTCTGGGATGATATGGTTAGTACGATAAAATTATCAAATAGTCTAGCGCATTTATGAATGTATTAACTATTTTATTCGGTTGGTTTGAAAATACAAAGTTTAAATATGGGGTTATACAGACGTTCCTGAACTGGGCAATTAGTAAATAAGTTGATATTAACAGGCCTTGAACTCTCTAATTTTAGGGGCACGGTCATTTTGGACTCAAGATTTTTGTCAAAAATGGGGCACCAAGGCAATTGTCAAAGGGCACCAAATAGTTAATACCATTGACTTAAAATACCCTATGTTTCAACACCTATTTCCTAAAGGCACGGCGGCACCCAACATAAAAGGGGCAGGCCATTTGTGGCCGTAAATCGTGCACATTTCTGGGGGCATTACAGCAATGGCCAGGGGCATCCACGGCAAATGCCGCATGGCCGTCGTAGATTTCAAGCCCTGTATTAATTTAGCAATTACAGTCAACTCTCGTTAAAGCGGACACCCTCGGGACATCGTTTGTGTCCGTAATACAAGGGTCCGTAATAACGAGAGTTATTTCCAATCAAACCTTTATACTATACTCGGGGATCTGGATTTTGTCCGTAATAGCGAGTGTCTGTAATAGCGAGGTGTCCTCAAGGCGGGAGTTGACTGTAGTTCGGAATTGTAAAGAAGCGCTCCGGAAAGTTAGACTATCTGATTCACAAAATGCTTTTCATTCTTGAAATAAACCCAGAAGAAGGCTCAATATTCACTATGATTTTGTTAGAGTGTAAATATTTTGTTAAATATCAATGACTGTATTCTTGAACTTACTAAAAAAAATACTTAACAAATTTTTAATGACTCTAGATTTATGATGTCTTTGTCAGTGAACCGTTAAGTAAATTTAAATGCGTTATTTTTACTTGTTCAATTGGGTGTTTTTCATTTTTGAAATCACTTACGGTTCCTTCAGTTTGACTGATTACTAACAGCAGTATTTCAGTATTAATATTTTACTTTTTAGTTTTTCATTGCACACTTTCTTTATATCAGCTAGTCACAGAGCAGAATACAGTATGTTGAATGTTAGTCATACAGTATCTACAAGTATCTGGCATTTCATTATTTTGCTTGCGTTGATTTAAAATCTTACACTGTGCTTGTATCTTCAAAACATGCTTGTGCTGTACATATTATGGTGCACCACACTTAATGCTAACAGCCTCAAAGAAGTTCTCTTTTAGCTTTTTCACGAATGCACTTTCGATACTGGGCAAACTTTTGTCAATTTTAGGTGTTTTTTTGTTATAGTTCATGTCTTGATAGTATTCAGATCAGCAAGTTATTGATAGAACGATAAGATGAGTGTTCTTTTCTGTTGTAATCCAACCAGACACCACCACCAAGTCCAACTGGAACCATTCTTCGCCGACCAACTATTCCTGGAAGTATGCCTCTTCCCATTGGTTTTCCAGGTAGCAGTGATCGAGACCCACCATCGACTCCCCCACCCGCTCCCCCTAACTCAGAACCTTCAGATCCTTACTTTGATGCATTCAGTCGTCACTATTCCTTCTCTGCGAAACACAAAACAAAGAGTCGCAAAGCAAGTGCACCAGTTCCATCTATCGGTTCCCCCAGAAGACAGCCGTCTCGCACGTCAAGTTTTAGTGTTTCATCACATTCATCTCATTCCTCGGTATCCTCGATTGGATCGTGTGGATCACCGTCTGTTGAGTCACTACCCCCACCCCCTGCAAATATATTGGCATCAACTACCTCCATAGCCGAGCCGGAGCCTCTTCCCCCACCCCCCTTCCCAGGAGCAGTACCTGCTACAGGTAATGAAAAAATATGTTGAAACATTCATTTATGTTGTGCTTATTGTGAAGTTTTTTTATGATTGCTTGTGCAGGGATTTTGTGTTTTAAAAGACTGAAATGTTCTAAATCTAGATCGGAAAATCTTGAAAAATTAATTAGATAATGTTACGAAATTGTACAGTTTGTTCTTTTTTATGCAGATGGAAATGACTTTTAGTTTTCTTAAAGCTTGATAATTGACTGAACACTGAGTGGGACCAACTAAAATTTTTCATTACAGGACTTTGTGTGGTTCAGGATCGAGCTTCTTGGACTACCGACTCGGGGTGTGGCTCATCATTTCCTGGTGGTTCTGGGGAGCGATCCAAATCCGCAGGCCAGGTATCCTGCCCCACCAGTGAACCAACAAATGATAGCATCAACACATCCTCTACGCACCATTATGCAACCCCATATGTGAATTACTCAAGAAGTAGATGCAGCAGTGAGTCCTTGTCCAACAGTGATAATTACGTGAAAACACATTTTAGGAGTGGTAGTGAAACATCATCACACAGTGGTGTATCCGCACACAGTGCAAGTGATGTGCAGTATGGTGATCTGATCTACAGTGACTCTGGATACTTCAGTTATGGGGGAGTTTCGCATCATTCGCATCCGGATGCTGTCAGCATTAATAGTCAGGTGAAGATAGTGTAATAATAGAAATTTTAAAAAGATGATGATGAAGAAGGTGGTGATTTTGGCGATGATGATAATTATGGTGAAGATGATTCTGATGATGATATGATAATGACGATGACAATGAAGTTAAAGACGATGATAATGATGATGATGATGATGGTGGTGATGACGGCAAAGATTTGATGAATATGATGATGATTATAATGATGACGATGACAATGAAGTTAAGGATAATGATGGTGATGATGATGATGGTGGTGATGATGATGACGGAAAATGTTTGATGATGGTGATGGTGGTGGTGCTGGTGAAAGCAGAGATAATGGTGATGACGGCAAATGTGATAAAGATCAAAAACATGAAAAATTGATTAATTCTGTGCGTTTTTATAAAAACGCTGAATTTTCATCTTTGAAACCTTTCATGTTATTTAAACACATTGTATTTGTATCAATATCATGGATCAAACAAACAGTATTCGTATCAAAATCGAAGCTCGAAAGCAAGACGTTTGAGTCATAAAAGAGATATCGCAAAATTTCTGTATCATGATGTATTTTAAAGCCCCATTGGATGCAGAAAAATATATGACGCAAATTGCTCTGACGAAGGGCTAACGCTTGAATTGTCAGCATTTTGCTCTTCTTACGGCGATGGTCAAATATTTCAACCTAAAGTTGATTAAATCACGCATAATATCTACTCGCCGATGCTCTTTAAGGGACACAGACAAGGGGCATTTGATATTTTGTTACACATCGTTTTTCAATTCCACCAGTCTAAGAGAAAAAATTCAGTATGAAGCAAGACGTTTCGGATCTTAAAGACGACATGGTTTTGTGTGATCATGACGACGAAACATATCCTTGAATTAGCAGAAGATAATTATTGCACAGAGCATTACTAAATAGAACTCAAAATCCAGTAACAACACCACTGTATTGTCCAACCGCGGGGGCGAACTTCACTAAGATTTCTGACATCTTGCAAAAGCATATTTCTTCAAAGGTAACTCTCTTAGTCTGCCTTTCCACTCACTGTTCTCTTTCTTCCAAAACCACCTTGTGTTGTACATTGATTGATGCATCGGGGTGATAATCGGTGTTGGATAGTTTTCAAGTTCATAATGCAGTTTCATTCCAAAATATGTTGAACAAAAACCCGGACTTTGAGCAGAGAAATCGCTGATGATCGATGAACATTTTTTACTCGCAGGCGAGCGATTCTCTGTGATTAGGTGCCCGTTTTTCGCTCTTCTCGTATTGTTTTCAGACTTGTGATGGTGCGCAGGCGGGATCGCCTCCCTCAAACGACAAGGACTGTTTCAGCAACCATTAAAATGAACGATTTTCTCTTTAAGTCTGGGAAAAAATTAGCGACTACTAATATTCTAAAATTATTTAGGAATTTTATTTAAACGCAATACCTGAAAAGACGAAGACAAATTTTCAGAAAAAACTAAACGATGTGGATTAAAATTTAACATCATTCTCGGAAAGATAAATATATACCAGTTCTATACATATACCATACTTTAGCTCATATTAAATTTAATGGCAACTTTTTTGAGCGAGGGTTAACTACTAGATATTAAATGTGAGAGTACCTACGCTATTTCGCTTAAATTAATTTGTTTAATACTACCCTGGCAGGAAAGTGCCGGCTCAGTCGGATATGTGTCACCAAAAGATCGACCGGTGTACACACGAAGTCAAAGCTTGTCGGGGAGACCCACTCCAGCCCAGGCCTTCCAGTTGGCAAACCTTGCCAGTCATGCTGCTAGGAGTAGAAGTGCACCAATGCCCCCTACGAGAAAATCGTCTGCTTTGTGCGCGCCTGCGCAGACAGCAGCAACCAGCAAAGACAGTCAAGCGGTTGATAGTGACCAGGAAGACCTGGAGACGAATTCAAACTATAACTCATTACTATCTCAGATTCAGCGTCAGAGGCAATTAATACAAGTTAAGGCTAAAGACAAAGCAATGAAAGACATAGCAGAGGAAACGAGATGATACACAGCAATGTTGGGTGAATACTGTTTTAGTATTACGGGAGTACAACCCCGTGGTTTTATGGGATGTGGCTTTTTTCTGTTACAGTTCCCATTTAGATCTTTATGGTTTGGTTCAAGTGTTCAAACTTGGGAATCTTGCACAGAATTGAGTGGCGACGCACACAAAGTCACGAAAAATAGAAAAATTACTGTTTTGCTGTTCAAGTAACGCGTCGCTTAAAACCGTGGTGACATTTCGCCACTCGATTGTAGAGTGTTTTTCTTTTCCGTTATTTGCAGAAGGCAAATCTTTAGTAACCCAACAGGTTTATATTCTCCGTTAGCGTACAACATTATAGGATAGATGTACAGTAACCCTCTGTTTTGTGAACAAAGTGAGAGGATTGATTTGTGGGACAAACTATATGGGCTTTAAAGTAATTTTAAAGTAAGTCATTTTAATTAGGTTTATAACAATTAAAATTACATCCAAACCTTGTTTATTGCATTCCGTGTACCGCGCTTTGGTACAAGATTTTAAAAAATATGACATTTATAAGCGTCGAAATTATCAAGATTGTTCGCACAAAATTTTGCGAGCCTTGCATAGACTTTACACGGGGTAGACTAGTTGATAAAATAAATGTAATCTAGCTTTTTGCCTTTTGAGTGCGTGGATTTTAGTCGGATTTTATAACGACTTTCTGAAATTGAAATTTTAAATATGCATTTTACCAAAGCCGGTTTTCAAATAGAGCAAACAGTAGCTCGAGCGCTTGAAACTTTATGAGAAAAGTTAAAACTAGATTTAAAAAAATGAATACTTGAACTTAGCTAAATATGCAATTAAGGGGGCGCTTGGAACCCCTTTCATTTGAGTAAATAATTAGAAATTATGAAGAAAAATTTGGAGAGGAAAAAATTGGAGTACAAACGCCAAACCGTTGCTCCAAACAGATGCAAGGTGTAGCTTTGGTTAGCAGACGGTTTGGCATCCGTCCCTTAAATATCAACTCCAAAAAAAAATTTCAAACATTCCTAAAACTCACTAAAACTAAAATTTCTCTAAAAAATCAGCTTTTCCGATGCAGCTTTTTCGCCTCTTAAACCTCATTGAAAAATCTGAAAATATTTAGGGGTTCTTCTCGTTTACCAATCTAGGTCGCTATGATGGGGATTTGAAAATTTCCAAATATTCAATGAGATATGAGCCAAAATGCCTCGAAATTTGATCAAAATGGCGGAAAATGGGAAGCGCCCCCTTAATTGAGTTCTGAAAGATGTTAATCTAAATCCCCCCTTCTCCCCTCTTAAGTCAGGGTAAGAATTATGGTTTGGGATAGGTTATAGGACAGGAAGGGAAAAGTGAAGAACTTTTAACAAACTTAATCGATCCAATAATCAACTGGTTTTTTTTTGTACCAAAACATCAAAAGACTTATCTTCTTCCTATTTTACTGGTGAAAAACGTACTTCTAGGTACGTTGATTACGAAATACAAAGTTTCATCCCACTTCTGGTTAGTCTGGTTGTACAACTTACCTATCCCTCCCTTGGTTTAAAATAACTACTTGAAAACCTGCTCTCCCTTCGGTTAGGGCTATAGTCTAAGTTGGGTTAAGGTTGATCTTTTGGTTTATGGGAGGAGTGGGTTATTAGGGACGGACCATTAAAAAATATGGGGAAGGGGGCGGGCGAAGTAAAAAAAATCATACAAGGGAAAATTCAGTGAAAAAAAATTCATGTAAGCAGAGTAGTCCCGGAAAAAAATTCCTGCAAAGTTAAAAAAAAATATTCAGGCCAGGGAAATATCAAAGAAAAAAATTCATGCGGCTCGAAAATCCCCCCCTCCCCCCATAACTTTTCTAATGGTTCGTCCCTTAGTTTCCCAGCAACAGGGTTTGATTCCTCATGTGCTGCGGTCACATATACACTCCCAAGTCTGGCTTTTTCAGTATTGCAATTGTGTTAGATATATTTTATAACTACAGATATTATAGTTAGTAATAATATGACTGTATTAATAGTACTAGTACTGTTGGGTTGTAGAGTTGTAAATTCGCCCGTTCAAAACAGCACATGTTACCTCAAACTTCGAACCTGTTAAAACGGTTAAAAACAAGCAAAATTTTTCAACTCTCGGGTTGGCTTTTTTAAAATCCAACTCTTGGGTTGGCTTTTTTAATAATTTAAAATGACTCTCTTTAGATTTCGCTTTTTCTTCAAGCAAAGTGATAATTTCGTTATCTTTAGCTATCGTTTATTTCTCGTATTGAAACTTTAATGTTTGTTTTTGTTTTAAACAATGGAGGAAAATGTATTGAAACTTTAAATGATTTTTCCACTGGAAAATGCTTTGTTAGTAAAACCAACACTTGCCTCTTATTTATCGTAACGATAGTTTTCACGTTAAATTCATGAATATTGCTGCAGTTACACTACAACGTCTGTAAATGAAGTCAATTGTTATTCGAAAATTGAAAAAAAAGATCTTTAAAATTACAATATTGTATTATATTGAACAGCTGCTGCATACATTAAGATTTACAAAATCTGGTAATAAACCGGCTTAGAAAACTAAACTTTCGTGTGATTTATTAAACAAATGAAACAGACTAAACGTGCTCCATTTTCAAATAAAGTACGCATGCGTGTGGGAAGTGGCAAAAAAGGAAAAGTGTGCAGATCACAATAATGGTTATTCAGCCACTAATAATGGTTCTAAAGCCAAGTTGGAGTGTGCATTACCCCTTAAATTTAGCATAGATAAAGGTGAACCTGAATGTAAGCAGTCATGGACAGCTGTTTCAGCCGTAGGAGGCCTTACGGATTCCCGCATTTCATATACCAAAAAGTAATAATGTAGAGCCAGCTTCCAACGTGCCCATATTGTTGGCATGTTTCGCACTACTCCAGGAATTCCCGGAAATCTCCTGGAATTTTGAAAATTTCTTCCAGGGCCCCGCAAAACCATTGGAAGAACAGTTAATTTCCCTGTACTCCTGGAAAACTGTTAAAAAAACATTTAATTTCCCTGTATTCCTGGAAAACTCCTGGAAAAACAGTTAATTTCCCTGTATTCCTGGAAAACTCCTGGAAAAACAGTTAATTTCTCAGTGCTCATGGAAAACGCCTGGAAAAACAGTTAATTTCCCTGTACTCGTGAAAAACGCCTAGAAAAAACAGTTACCGTATATTTGCCCGTGTATAAGTCGAAGTTTTGGGACGTGAAAATTGACCTAAAAAATTGACCTTGACTTCTACACTGGCAAAAATTGTAATACCTTCACCAATTCTCAAAAATGCCAAAATTTCAGTACTAAGGTAAGAGGAATCGCGGAGCAGAAGATGTAAAATAAAATAATTCATTTTTTCATATGATTTAATATGAGCATGAAAGAACAAAGAAATAAAGTCAAACTCCAAAGGTGACCGAATGCACGTCGCTTTGTTGTGACAGTAATTACAACATCTGCTGTTCGTAATTTATAATAATAGTTATAATAATTCTAACAGTCGAGCTTTCAGTTCAGTGAGGTATGGTAAAAATGATATACAAATTGTCTATTGAGAAAATTCAAATTAAATTCCTGTGCTCCTAAGTTGCGATCGCGTGTTTAAACTGCAATAAGATTTGATAAGATAATGATCGTTTTATTTTACTTCACGATTTATACGGCAGATTAATTCCCACCACAACTTTCCTCCTGCTTTTTAGAGCAAATTATCATTGCGGCCAAATCCCACACGTGTTACTTTTTTGTTATTCTTTAAGAGTGTGGAGACTAAGGGTCGGCGTTTTCTCTCTTATTTTCGTGTGTCCTCATTCCTTCACAAATTCTCTGTTATCAGTCGTACGGAGCACTTTTTCTATACTATACTGGTACTTTTATTTACTACCTAAACTTGTAAGCTCCGTCTTGATCATAAAGTGTTCAAAACATCCCTCCATCGGTTTCGTTCACTGGGGATGCATTACTCTTCAGCTCATGCCATTTTGATTTTCTGGAGACCCAATTGCAAGGTTTTCCGACAAGTCATCTTGGTTCTCCCTCGCTTGCTCTTACCTTGAGCATTCCAGTCAATAATGTTACCTTCTAGACGTATGATGTTGCAAATTTCGACGCCAATTTCATCGTAGCGTCTGTTGCTGACAGGCACTTGATTTGTAGTTCCAACGATTCCTGTTTCGTGTTTTTCTCTAGAAATCCTTTGAAGGCAGGTGTTAATCAAGACTAATTGGATATTGTATTGGATACCCTTGGCTTTCCTCCACGTTTCTGGACCATAAAGTAAGACGGACTTGATGTTACTTTTGAAGGTCCTCCACAAGGCTTTGGTGGAAGTGTTTCTGGTCCTCCATGTACTGAACATAACATAATAAAGGTTTTACTGGTTAATTTGCTGATTATGGCACTAACATCTTCTGTTCCACAGTTCTTGCTCACCACACTCCTCCCAAGCTACCTGAACTGCTCTACTTCCTCCAGGGTTTCCTTTCCAAGCATTGTAGGCAGGCGCGTACGCAGGGGGGGGTGCATCGGGTGCGTGTGCACCCCCCCCCCCCCACCTGATAAAAAGGTCCGCTCAGTCAGATAAGATACGGCAAGATAAGAACAAGCAAAAAGGGATGAAATAAAAGAAAGAAAGTGGACGACAGCCGTTCAGGTCGGGACTACAAATTATATATGTAGATATTTTTCGACTTTTTCATGTTTTCTTACCCAAATTGCTGTTAAAAAAAAACCTTACGAACATGAGTAGAAAATAGTCGAATGATTTCAAAGCAGTCTAAGAAAGCAATAGAACTTATAAAGAAAAGCTCACAATGCCGGATGACATATTGTTGTTACCCTAAGGTCCGCTTAACGTTAAAGTGCACCCCCCCTCCCCGCAGGAAAAGTTGCGTACGCGCCTGGTAGGCAATGCACTAAGAGCGTTGATCCTCATCATCTTGTTTTCTCTTGGCTGATCTCAGGCCCCAATGAGGATTCGAGATCTTGGAGCTGTCTCCACTTGTCACACGGTCTCGACTTGCATGTGTTCCCTGGCGTGCCACAAGAGGCTGATGTTCCTGATCGGCAAAGTCTATAGGACTTTTGAGGTGCTTGAAATGCTTGTAATGTCTCATGGTGTTGTGAGAATGTTATGAGAATGTTCTTCACGGACGAGAACTGAATTCAAATCTTTCGAGGTCTTCAAAAAAGTCCATGAATTTTTGTGGGCGAACCCTAAAATTGTGGAATACTCAAAATCGAAAATCAGCGGCTGTAATTCTAAACCAGATGGACATTCGATATTGCGTTGATTCGAATCTTGCTCTCAAAGATTCTTTAGGCTGCTAATTTTAACGACTGTTATAAAAATTAAGTTGGCAATTTAGTCTGAGCAAGATTGAGCGATTTCTTATGTTAGCAATTTTTGGAATTTCTTTTTTTTTAATACAATACATAGCCAAGATGAAAAAACGTTTTCACGAAAGGTAAACGATGCAACTACCGTTCTCAGAAATTAAAGTTAAAAATTACTTTTACCTGATACACTCTTTTTTTTTATCAAAACAACTTTATACAAACAACTAGGCTCAGATTGGCCGAAAATTAAGAACAATTTAAGAACAAGCTCAGGCTGAGGCTGAAAAAAAGTGAAAATGTTTCTAGTTGAAACTTTACCGAATCTTGTAATTTATGTTCGCAATGTACAAATCTGAGATAAATGTACAGAGATCTCCTCAAAATACAGACGATCAGTATTGTTTTTCAATGCCTTTTTTTTATTATTTCTCATCATTTCAAACCGCTCATTGAAATAAGAACAAATTGAGGCTGAAGCAGCCAAAAAATTCAGAACAATAAGCCTCGGCAAAATTTACTGGTTCTTATAAGAAAAAGCATGTATTAATTTTAGGAGGACTAATTTACGCGAGTATTAATTCAACATTTGTTATATCGGCTAACTCGCTTTGGCATCTGTTACCAATAGTAGCCTTAAGGTAAGAGTTAGAGACCTTGGGATTATGAGAATAAACTTGATTTATCTGTATCTCCTTGAAGCTCTTTTCTTATTGCGTTCGACGAAGGAAGAACGCTTCCTAATTTTCTGGGTTGCCTGTTATAACGTAGGTTCCCTGTGCACGCAAGCGAAAGCTGACCCGTGTTTTTTCGTTCCATGGTTCATCTTTTCGGCGCCATTTT
>JAOEHV020351409.1:0-11176 GCA_025447995.2 Isaurus tuberculatus | reverse complement strand
AGCCGGCAAAAATTTTGGACCAAACAAAAGAGCTTACAAAACAAAACAAAATTTCAGAACGTTATTTTGAACTCTGCGTAGATATATGTTTTAATAAGTACATATAAGATGCAGATGTCTAACCGAAGCAATTTTATCGTTTGGTCAAATTTTAAAAAGCAGCTTTTTAAATTTCACGATTTAAAACTTTGGGAAATTTTTATTGAGGTTATTAAGTCAGGTTCCTTGTAGGCCGCCGAAGCAGGAATTTTACGACTGAGGACGGTTTCGCAGCGGATGTCTGTGAAGAAACGAAATATAGCTAAAGGTTTGACTCTTTGATCTTTGACGTTGTACAAACTGATTGTCCCAGTTTATAAGTATTGTTATCCATGGCGAACCATTGTCAGTTTTAGAAAGTACGCTGTAGATAGTTTACTCGTTTTTCTAAACAAGTATAATTTTTTTCGTGACTTTTTTATTTGTAGGTTGAGTCCACCGTTAATTAATTGTGACCTAAAGGCTGAATATACATGTAGTCTGTTTGATGACAGTTGATGTCGGTCTTCTTATAATCAATGCCATTCAATTGAGCTAGTTATTACTGTTTTAAAATTAAGAATTAATGGCCCTCATTTTTGTGATCAAACTAAGGCCATGTAAAAAAAAGTTGATTAGAGTCCCCGCCCTCCCACCAAAAAAAAAACAGTGTATAATTAGTATATTATATACTTGGGATAATAAAATGGCCCATCTTGGTTAACTAATGAGTGAATGGAGTGATTTTTGGTAAATTTATTGCCTCCTACATAAATATAAGCAAGCACCTGAGATTTTAGCACATGGCAATACTCACACTTGGAAGAAATATAATGCTCACATTGACCTTACATTATATTCTTATGGATGGAATACTCATCACCCAAATAGTTAAGAACACTATGGATAGAATATGTCATTGTAAGTGAACTCAAATGTTTTAAAAGTAAGGCTGCATGTACTAGGATTGTGCTGAAATTATTCCCATGTATCAAATCAATTTTAGTGCTGGCTGAGGAAAATGAAATTGTTCAACCATTTCTGCTTGGCTGTGATACGAAAAGTCTCCGTGTTGTCCAGATTTCTCTGACTGGATTACAGAGACTCATTAACCATGAAGCCATCTCAGAGGTTGGTGACTGGGCTGGACTCTTTTTTACAATTTTAATGATTTAATGCATAAAAATCAAAGAAATCCTTGGGTACTGGGGGTAGGAGGTATTGTAGTGGGTTCAAGGTAGATAAAGTGTAAATAAAGAAAGAATTGTAAATCAGTCAGAAGCATTTTCAGTACAGACATGTCAGTCAAAGTTTTCATATGTGTGTCATAGCTAACTGTATAACCTACTTGAGGTAACCCAAGGATATTCCTTTGATTCATTTTCCCATTTTACATTCTGTGAATGATTCTATACAGAGCTTAATTGTATTTATCAAATATGCAACATGTTGCAGGTATCGTCCATGAACCTTATAACTACCTTGTGGCATTTAATGGAGAGTAGCCTTGAAGAACTACGCATCCTACAGACCATTATTCTTCTCTTAACAACCTCCACTGTCGTTCATGGAGACAATCTTGGGAAGGTAAATCATATATATTTTCTTAAATAGCACCTGGTGTTCAGAAAGTTAATAATTTTATTAATCTTTGTGCAGACCAAAGGTTGAAACCTGACTCATTAACCAGAAATCCTGACTCTCTTATTCACATTTAATTTAATTAATAAAACTCAGGACATGATTAAGAGATTAATCCAAAGTAACTTAAATGGCCTTCTGAGCATAGTTTTTGGCTCTCATTGATCCAGTGAGTACCTGTTTCCTTAGAAGTCCATGTGACCGCTCTAGCTCCTTTGCTTGATGAAGACTTGTAAGCAGTCTAAATGTCATGATCTCTACAAGTCACTACACTGGAGACAAAGGATTAAATTTCTTACTGTTACTCACTATGATGACCAACCACTTTAACAATATTTTTTATACATGCCTTGTAGTGACATGCAATAATGCTTGTCAATTTATTCTGTCTCTCTAAAAGAGGGTAGCAATAATCAAATTTGATATCACTCCTCATTGTTTGACTGTCTATTTCATTCTTGTTTTTAGGCAATGGTTCTGTGCTTCAGACTGTACTATTCCAAGGACCCCACTGTCAGCTGCACAGCTGCCGCAACAATTCGCCAGATGGTATCAGCTGTGTTTGATAGAGTGGTTGTGGAAGATTCTTCACTAGATGGTTAGTTCATGTTTGGTTATTAAAACAGAAAATTGGTGAACATAAAGAGGAATTTTATTAGTGTGTAACTTGGAATAGTCACTCAGCTTCTTAATTCATTTGGTAAATCACCAGCTACATTTCATTCCAAAACCTGCTCTAAGGTTATAGAGACAGAGACATACTAAAATGAAGAAAATGTTGGGCCCTTTGGATCCTCACACCAATTGTCTCAACACCTCAGTAATCTGCTATATTGCCAGTGTGATGGTCCCTGACAGTGTGTTTCTTAAGGCTTGAGAAGTGGGGTACACTAAGTGGGAAAGCAGGTACACCTGGAGTGGGTACGAGGTCATCAAGCGCCAAATGCTATCTAGATAGGTCTGGGGACATCCCCAGAATTATTTTGAACTTTCGAGTTGGGGAAAACTGGTACGGCCGTGGGGGAACGTCGGTACAATATACCGGTGTACCGGCCTTAAGAAACACACTGCCTGATGGTGAAGTGGTCAGCATTCCTGACAAGAAGACAGGTAGACTTGGGTTCGAGTCTTGCTCAGGGCAAAATACCAATTTTTTTGGATGAGTATGTTGGAATGATGCAGATGCACAAGTTGTGTTATTATATGATTCGTTTGTAGTACACGTACTTTCCTAGTCTCAAATACATAATTTTATATATTTCTTTAAATCCCCAGCTGTTCTTAGACTTAACTGTATCATTCTAGGTGAGACACTAGATGAACAGAAATCAAGTGGTGTTCGTCACAAAAATTGTCCAGTTAGCTTACTGCCATGTGGTCGAGATGCATATTTGCTCTTTCAGGTATTCTTAAACATAAAAATAATGCAACATACATTACACATTGAATAGTAATTTTTTAAATTATAAATAAGTAATGGTGTTTGTCACTAACAGACAACATAAAATGTTTAAAGCAAGCCTTTTACTTCTTCACAAAGACTTGTTTTTGGTATCAGTTTGAGTGCCCTACTTTAGGATCAAATGAAGTCGGTCAAGAATCTTTCTACATTTGTATCATGATAAGCCAGATATAACAAATATTCACTTCACATAACATTTGGGACAATGTATATTATGATCTCAAAAGTAGGACAATCAAGCTGATTTAATCAATGAGAACAAATTTGCCCAAAGGAGTCAAGAGCTTGCTTCTTGCATTTTAAAACAGAAATAATTCTAGACTACCTAGTGTGTAAATTCGAGCATTCAAGGAACACAAATATGTTTACATAATCTACATTTTTTAAAAATGTTAAATATCCAAAAACCTATTCTTCCTAGTTGATGAAAGATTCAACAAATACCATTTAATTGTTTGACCGTTAATTTTTACTTGATATTATACTGTTAGGACTTGTGTCAGTTGACCAATGGTGAACAACCTTACTGGCTCAGTGGGATTGTTGAGATGAATCGCACTTTTGGTCTTGAACTTTTAGAATCTGTTTTGCGAGGATACCCAAATATATTCTTAAAGGTATGCACAGATGATTTAAGTTTCATAATGATTTTAGAAAGACCCATATATGCACATATAAAAAGTTGCCATGTTTTGAGGAACTGTATTCATATTGTGCGACCATAACATATTTCTTTATAAATTATTTTGACTTGTTTTCTCAATACCTTTAAGTTTCTTTGCCACTGATAATTGCCAATGGTTTTGAAATTTATAAAAACAGTTATTTTTCAAGGGTTGAAGCACAAATTTTTTTATTGGTTCCATTTTTAAAGATATTTAAAGGATTTATAAATGTGGATCACTTACACATAGTATGATTTTTTATACTGAATGATAAATAAAGAATTGAGGTTTTAGGTTGACAATTGCAATAATTGCTCTCTGCTAAAAATGACAATGAACCAAATCTAAGAGATTTGAGAGTCACAGATTGCATTTTTTTATATTATGTCTGATAATTTTTGAACAAGTCTCATGCCAACTCTGTGAGACTACATAATCATGATGTCTCATCAAATATAAATTATATAGCTGCTGTCTTTTTTAAGTTCCAATAAAATTATATTGATACAATATCTCTGACTCATTTTCAACCACGCTCTGGTCATTTTTAAAATGAAATTGCAGCATCCAGAATTCAGTTTCTTGCTCAAGGAACGTGTGTGTCCTTTGATAATCAAGCTTTTCTCTCCGAGTATCAAACATCGACACACATCAACTTCACAAGCTGTGGACAGACCAATCTACCCAGTGGCTATGCACTTGTTGAGGATCGTCTCTGTGCTTATTGAACAGTTTTATACCTTGCTGGTAAGTGAACCATGTTTCATCAACATGGATGATGATGATGATGATGATGATGATGACAGTGATGTAGATAATGATGATGAGAATGTTGACAATGTATTAACATTGTTGGTGATAAGAATAATATTATGATGGTGAATTAGTGATGGTGCTGATACTGATGGTTGGAATGATGATGATGATGATGACTATACTGATGACGATCACACTCACGATCAATGATAACAACAGTAATTGTGTTGTGGTAGTGATGATGATGATGATTGTGATGATGATGGTGAAGGTAACAGTCATATCCATCAACTAAACCTTTTGTCAATATTTTCAGTAACAGATTATTTTCTTGTTGGTGCCACAGGTGACAGAATGTGAGATTTTTCTTTCAATTCTTGTGAAGTTTTTGGACTCAGACAAGCCAATGTGGCAGCGAGCTCTTGCACTAGAAGTGCTTCATACCTTAACTGTACAACCGGCTTTGCTACGGTAGGTTTTGGATCAAGTCAATTGGAAAAATCTATCTTGTAATGATATAAGTATGAGTAAAATTTAGAGCTTTTGTTTGTGCATGTTTTTGTATCATTTTTGACTATTATTTATATTGTTAACAAGTTGAATGTGTAATTTGTTTGCAGATCGTTCTGTCAGTTTTATGACATGCAAGAACACTCAACTAAGATATTTCATGACATCATCAATGCTCTGGCAAGCTTTCTTCAGTCAATGTTTAACAACCCTGCTGGTAGCAACAGTAACCAGCCCACGACACCTGTACCCACCACAAATACCATCACCACTAGTGCTACTGCTCCATCACCATCAGTAGTCGCACTTAGTACAATGGGTGGAGTCAGCCCCCAGCCAGGGTTCACCTATCGTAGCATGTGGATACCACTAACTGTGATGCCTGTTAATGGACAAGCGAAACCTGTTTAGTAAGTTCAGGAATATAGTTTATTTTATTTATTTTTTGCATTTTCTTTTTAGATTATCAGCCTTATTGACCAGATTCCACAAAAGAGAAGGCACACCACTTGCCATGCATATACTAAGAATTGAATAGGATCAGGTTGATGGTTAAGAAGATGATTTTTATGGTGATGATGATGATGATAATGGTTATGATAATGAAGATGAAATTATCAGAGGAGGGGGAGAATTATACCAGGGGCAAGAAGTCCTAGAGGCAAGATGATATGTTAGAAATGATGATGATGATAATTTATTATGTCATCAAGGTACGGGCATGTCTTGAGGAGGGATGATGGGCATGTCTTGAGGAGGGATGATGGGCATGTTTTGAGAAGAGCATTGGAGTTTGAAGTGAAGGTTAAGAGGAAGCGAGGACGACCAAAGAAGATACTAGGAAGATGCAAGTGGAGAGCGAGAGCAAGAGTGTTGGTTTCAATTGGAGAAAAAGGATGCCATGAATCGAGCGAGATGGAGAGTGGGAGTTGGAGAGATTGCTGCCAAAGTGGGGTAAATCCAGCCACCCCTGTTTACAGGGATAAACCCGGATTAAAATTGGATTGATTGATTGATCAAGGTGGATTATGAGTAGGAGCATAAAGACAAAGATATTTGATGAGCACAAAGACTTTGAAAAGGAGGATGAGAATGATATGGTGAAGGAGGATGGTTTTAAATATTCCTTTGTTTTTGAATTGAAATTTTGCTGATCACTTGCTGCTAATACAGTTATTTATAATTTCTGCTTATTATGTTGTACGAATTCTTATTTGAATTAGTTAGACAATAGGAAATTTTCTGTGCATACAGTATGTCTAGTTTCATGGCGGAAAATCATTCCTTGACTGTTCTAGAATACCTGGCCATATAAACATTCTTTTTATACATCAAGTGATGAGTGTTACTAACATGAAGACCTTTTATTTAGTTTGGAGCAGTCTGATAGGCCAGAGTGTCCATCGGTTACTGAGGGGTACTCCCTAAGCATTGCCTTTGCCTGTATGCTGGAGGTTGTCAAAGGCCTTGAATCCCTGGTTCATTTATTTCAAGAGCCACCACCAACACAGAAGGTGGAGGGATGGATTGAACCTCGATCAGAACATGTAGCTGCTGATGACAATTCTACTGGGGTGGGGACTGATTTCATCAAGGCTACAGCAGATCAAGTTGAAAGAGAAAATGGTAGGTTGAACTTTTGAGTTGACATGTCTGAGATAAAAGTATGATAGAATTATTGATAGATTACTGTGATTGCAGTGCTCCTTAAATGTGAAAACTGATTGTCGTACGTTTTTGTTGGACTTACTCCAGTCTTGCTTTTGAGGAAACCATTCAAAATGCCTCAATCCTGTCTCGGGTTCTCAATTCATTATTTCTAAATTTGGCTACTGTCCCTGCCTTAATCAAAGCCATAAATCCTACTTTAGATCATTCTATGGTTTTGTCTTTGGTCTGCATTTAGTTCCTTTTTCCTCAGGTTTTTGTTCATTCAAAATTCATACCTAAACCATTTATGTCATCAATCAATTTGTAGCACAATGCATGTGGGATGTGGCTGGAATAATAATTATAAGGCAGGTAGCACAAAGTACAAGTCAGTAACTCACATGGGCCAAAGCAGTTGTCCATGGCTGCTTACATCAGGCTCACTTCTATTTATGGTAGATTTAAAGGAAAATGTGCACTGCCATTGTGGCCTCGTCCTGATTTTGTAAACTTAATTTGATTTTTTCCCCTTTCAGTTGACTACAGGGAAGTGTGCCAAGAAATGATCAAAGCCTCATGGTGTGGCATTCTGGCTTCCTTAACATTACTCTTAGAAGCAAGGTAATTCTACATAAGTGTTTAATGCCCATTAGCAACAATCAACAGTATTAACTTAAAAACTGAGAAACTAGATATTCTATTATTATAGTGTTTGACAAAAAACATTTAATAGACGTGTTGTAGTATGACTTCAACAGTTTATGTATAAGTTTCTATGGCTTGTGGTAATTTGTTGAATGGCATCAGTCACTGGAAATCAATAGTGAGTACTATTGAAAAGACTCTTGATTACCGTAGATAGGAATTTGTTATAGAATGGTTTATCACACCTTTTATTGAGATTTATATATTTTTCCTCAATTGTAACTTGTTTTTAGAAAGGTTCATGACTGCTTATTTGTATTATTATAATTGTGTTTCAGCAACGACGAAAGTGCTACGGAGTTAATATTGAAATCGTTCAAATCCTTCTCCAATCTGTGTGGTCTACTGACAATGAATACTCCAAGAGACGCATTCATTACGTCACTATGTAAGGCAGCCCTTCCGCCTCACTACACTCTTACTGTGGTCAACCCACACTCTGGTACTACTCAGGTTGCTTTCG
This sequence comes from Isaurus tuberculatus, assembly GCA_025447995.2. Taxonomy (NCBI): domain Eukaryota; kingdom Metazoa; phylum Cnidaria; class Anthozoa; order Zoantharia; family Zoanthidae; genus Isaurus; species Isaurus tuberculatus. Next base: position 3,306 of record JAOEHV020351409.1, on the reverse strand, counting down.
TCAAGCAGAGCAGTACTAGTGCCCAAACCACAGCTGATGGAACAAGTGGAGGGAGTACTGGTGGTGATTCAGGAAGGTCGTCTCCAGGATCAGCTGCCGTTGTAACTGGAGTACCTCTGGGGACTAGTCATGGTCCTGTTTCTGTAAGCGAAGTGTTGTTTTAAATCATTTTAAAATACCTTTCTTTTAGCAGAAGTTTCTGAGATTCAGAGCATGCTGTCTAACTTATAGAGTATTTTTGACTTCAGAGAGAGATAATATCTTCATTATGGTTTTAAATTCGTTTGCTGATAAAGTATGTACACTGATTTACAAATAGCCCACTTTCAAATCACCATAGTTTACATATGTAAGTTTTTAATGTATTAAAGTTTCTATTTGTCTGAATGGATTAGGTCCCCGTTATGGATAATGCTACATTAAAATAATTCTAACTTCGTGTTGACAAACAACAGATATTCCTTTCAAAGAAATGTTGTTTTATTTAAATGTCTAATCCGCAAATTTAATTACTTTGTTTTGCTGTTCAGTTTAAAATCATTTTTAAGTATGCTAAAGTCTAAGTTTGATAAATCCTTTCCAAGACTGGTTAACAACTTTCCCTCTTAACTAAATACCGTCTCACAATACAGCTGACAAGCAAGAACATCCAATGCATGAGAGCGATCCTTAGCTTGGCACACTGTCATGGGGGAATACTAGGAACTGCGTGGCACATGATACTCACCACACTGCAGGTAAAGAAATTTTTTTTGTTACTGAAAGTCATGAATCCTTCGATTCTGGGTCATTGAAATTCGTTGGTATAAATGAGATGAAATTGTTAAAAATGGGGTAGAAAACTGAAAAAAAAAATTTTTTTTGCATTTTCTCGTAATGAAGTTGTATTCTCAAGAAGTAACATTTTGTTTCCTGTCTGGCATGCCGAGAAAGGAGCGAATTCCAAATGCTTTTGAAGTGAGTATAGAACGGCATAAGGATCGTTAGGGAAAAAGTCTGAAGTCTGTCAAAGGATTTAAGAACGTTAATGAAGTATAAAATACTGTAGTATGCAACATCACAACGAGCCTATCTTAAAATTTAATTAGCGTTCCAGTTACTGCCATGAATCGTATGCTGAATTTCGTTTTCTCTCAAGCTGTACTTGTACATCTACCTATTGTTAGATGATTTGCCCTGCGCCAAGAACTGTTTCTGCTAGACCTATTGCCAACCAACAATATCCACCAACTACTATTAATGACTTATCGCTATTCCTCGTTGTGTTTAGATAATTTCATAAGTTGCGCCAAGGTAACATCTTTTCAACCTATGTTGCAGCATTTGACTTGGATATTAGGATTAAAACCATCCACAGGAGGGACATTAAAAGCTGTACCAGCAAGTGAATCGCCCAATCTTGTAAGCATGTATCGTTTACGTCATGTTTATTAATTTCCGTAAAGCTATCTTGTTAAGTTAAACTAAACTAAACTAAGTTATTTTATATTAATTTTCTAGTATTAAAACTGCTATCATCTTTTTTCGAACCCTGCAAAAAATTTAGAAGGAAAGTGTGTTGAGAGTGTTATATGCGTGGATTTTGTCTTAGTCTACTTAATACAATTCTCTAATAAATATAATTCCAAAGGATGATGGTTCGTTGTAACGCTTGCATTATCTTTCTGTTTAAGGTTATTAGTCAAGCATTGATGGCAGAATTGCCTGTTCTAGCTGCCATTCTATCGCGACTGTTTGAAACTTCAAAGTAAGTTGAGCTACTTGGCGTTCACTGAGATTTTGTGATGATGTGTGATATATTCCAGTTGTCAAATTCCTAGTGATCTAAATGGGTTAAATAAAGGGAATGAAATAGCTTCCTTGTCGTGCCAGGCTTGCAAAGTCACTCAAATATAGCTTCACTTCAACAGATATTGTTGTTACTTAATATTATTTTTTTTTTCAAGTTCATAAATATTATTTTATACAAAATTTTGCTGAGTAGTTTTTGTTGGGAGACTCTTGGAAATTAACACCATCCACGTTCTGGAAACATTTATTCCTTTACTGCTAATACGTAATTTGCATAACTCATTACCATCATTGTTTTCTTTGTGATAGTAATTGATACCGGCATTAACTAAAACCTATTAATCTGTCTTTTATTTTTACTTGTCGACTGGATCATCATCTTCATTAACTTTCATCATCTTTTTTCATTAGTTAGATAACATCACTCTTCATTACAACTAGATAAAGCTATTGTTATACCGTTTGCGTTTCTTTGTTAAAAACCAAATATCATCAATTCATTTCTTCTAATCTTTTTATCATAAAATCGAACATCATATTTGTCATAATAACTTAGTAACACTACCTTATGTAACTAACGCTTATTTTTCAATAAAAATCAAGATATTTGGACGAAGTTGCTTTGCACCACTTGGTGGATGCTTTGTGTCGACTTTCAACTTTGTCAATGGACCTTGCGCAGTCCAGTAAGGTAACAACTTCTAGTTCTTCCTTGTCTTTGTGAAGTAACTCTTTTTTCTGTGCTCCGTGGAATAAGACAAATTGAATGAAAAATACTATTATTAGCAGTTTATATCTTCCTATAAACTGATATCCATGAGACAACGTCGATCTACAACTTGTGACAGTGTTGTCCTTATAAAAAAAACGTGCCATGGTAATAATGACCTAAACTACTATTAAAGCGTTCTTGAATAATTAAATCATCTTTTTCATAAACTATCCATAAATAATACACACAATTATAGAGAGAGACGAAAAATCACAGACAGTACACGTACACTAGAACCTGTCATGAATGTTATTTTAAGACAAGTTGAAATCTAGGAGTTTTCTTGTTAATAACTTTACCACGTTTTTGTTTCAGAAAAACTGTAATTCGTTCCTCAACATATTCACTGAATTGTTTAAAACAAATACAGGATAAAAAAGTTTAATTTTGTCAATGTTCATGGTATTAGTAAGGTGTTTATTTCACTGTAGGATCCATCATTGTTTGCCGTTGCCAAACTTCTGGAGACTGGGATCAACAACCTTCATCGACCACAAGTTTTGTGGAAACCGCTGACTGCTCATCTTTTGGAGGTAGGCACAGCAAAACGTTTGAGTAAGTTGAGTAGCAAAGCACAACATTTGTAGGTTGAGTGACGATGGAACTTCCTACATTTTTTTAAAGAATAAAAAAAAGCAATATCATATATTTCACGTGATTTTTTAACCACAGGTTTGCCAGCACTCTCACTCAAAAATGAGGGAATGGGGAGCCGAGGCTGTGACGTCATTGGTGCGTTCTGC
>JAOEHV020351309.1:0-11177 GCA_025447995.2 Isaurus tuberculatus | reverse complement strand
TAAAACCATGTTTACTGCCATTCCTATCCAATTTATAGTGTACCTCTATTAAGCGGCCAACCTCTATTAAGCGGCCATTTTTCAAAGTCCCGAGGGTGGCCGCTTAATAGAGGTCGGACTGTACAACCCGTGCTTCAATATTTGAATCAGGTAGCCATCTTCATATTTGTCATGTTAGGAATTCTTACAATTTACGCTTTTATGCGTGGCGGACTAAAATAAAAATTGTCAAATGAATTCTTCATTAAGGCCGTCCTGGATCTGAACTCTTTACAATAAAGTATATATATTTTATTAAGTACCCTCGTTTCTCTGCCTTTAAAGCCAGAATTAATTAGTTTTGTTATTTTGTATTATAGTTCGCTCGATACCATACAATGTCAAAATTATTTGTTTGCAAACCGCCCTTGTGGCTCGCGCTTTCGAAGCTCAATAATTAAAATATCTTCTTTTTTTCTCTGAAGATTGGGCAGTCTTGCTTAAGTGCCTCCAGTTTTTAAAGCTTTCTGGGGAGCATATTTCAAGATTGCCTAAAAGCTCCTAAGGCCCCTTTCTCCATCCCCCACCTCACCCCCCCCCCCCACCTTCCTTCTTTTAAAAAATCCTGATTTTTAACAAAAATTCTGTTTTCATGTGCCGCAATGACATGAATTTATCGGTGATGAAACACCAATGTATCTCGACTTTCTCTTCCTTTCCTAAATTTATGAACTTCACTTATTAAATTTATTAACTTCAAAAAAACCTCGCCATACATTGGACGTTTTAAAAAACTGAACTTGAAGCGTTTTTTCTAGAATTTTATTTTTTCTTCAGGACATATTTCCACCGCTACTTGAAGTATACGTTACACCGAAGATAAAAGAGGACAAAATTCGTACTCTTAACGCGTCCAAATAATATATATATCTTCTAATAAATGTACGTCTAAAGCTATGTAGCCCATGCAAGGTTTATCAGCTGTGTATTTCAGTTTTAAAACGACAAAAAGAGAGCTGTATGCTGAGTTTTAATATCTCGTGGTGAACGATTGTCGCTTCACTATGTCCTTGATTTCCATTACGATCTCATCGCTCTTCTTCTTCGTAATATAAGAAGGAACCCTGTCTCCTGCCTTCTTTAATATCAAAAACCTTGAGGGGAAATCATTCGGGAAAGTTATCTCCCATTCAGCTGCATAATACTTAAAAGTGAATGACATGTTGTGATTGAGCGTGTCTCTTTTCATCTCTACTTTATAATCACTTGAGATATTCTTTACCCCTTCGTGTAACCTTTTCAGCTTCTCTTGTCCCCCGGAGGATGCGTACCACTGGTCTCCCTTTATTTCTGCTTCTGTCCCTCCTTCAAACATCTGCGCCATACGAGCAACGTGATCTCTTGGCGGACTTGCCCGTGATTCATCATATCGCGACGGGTTCATGAGATTATTTGTTGGTTCAGTTTGAACAGATGTACCTCCTCCGGGTCTTCTGTTGTACGCACCTCCCCCAAACCTGTCATCTGAAGCTCTGTTACCAAGATAACCCACCGATGTCATGGACGATTGCTCAATGTTCTTCTTTACTAAGACTTGAGAGAAAGGGTTTTGTCCGCGAAGCGTGTTAATCGTACAGTCGAAAGGCCTGGACCTGCCCTCAGAATACAGCAGTGCCTCTAGATCATTTGAGTTTCGAGAAACCCTAAAAACCAACCAACTCGGAGCGTTCACATCTCTGTCCAGTTGTGCATTTGAACCAGTTACGATTACTTCCCCAATGCGGCCAAGATAGAAATTTTTCTTTAGTTGCGATTTTACGTCTTCTACGTTATTTGGGTTGCTTTCGAATTTGAAATTACTAGAACCATCGCGCTCCAAATATATTCCATGTACAACTGGGTTGAAACTACTCGTCCACTGTCCGAACAAACTAGCTTTCTGATTTGGGAACGCTTTATATCTCAGTATTCCCTCAAGAACGTCACCGAATATATAAACGGTTCGGTCGCCATAGTTTGCCATCGTGATTTTTTGAAATCCTTGTTGACTTTCCAATCCTTAACAAGCTGCAGCAAAGTTAAAGGGAGGAATGGAGATTTCGTATGTTTCTACATAAAATAATTTTCGGGCACGGTTTTTCGAAGAAATGTTTTGTGTATACGAATTCCGGAAATGTAATATAAGTTCCCGGAATTGGCGGAAGATATTGATTAATTCAAGTATTTCACGTGATGATCATGACGCGCTGGAATAACCTTTCGAATTGTCTGTAATAAAATGAAGTAAATTCTAAGAATCTTTCTGAACCTCAAAGTTGTTTATTGAAGTTTTATCGCACTAAAATACTAGAAACACAAAGAGTTGCGAGTAATCAGTTATGTTATTACTTATTCGCTTCGGTTGCCTTAAAATTTCAAAACAAGGCAAGGTTGTTGATAGTACGACTTACGCGAACCCTGACCGTCCATTGCCGGATTAGCTTGCTATTGGCAATTATTTAAATTAAAACTAAAAAAGTAAAAAGTAAAACCGGAAACATAACAATAAAATGAAGAAAAGCGTTGACTTGATGCTTTTTTAAAAAATAACTTAAACAAGTTTCTTTTTGCGTTTTGCAGCCATCATTATTATGCTTCCTGAATTAATTTATAAACGACAAACAAAGGTCATTGCAGCCAGTTCCACAACAACATTTACAAATGGTGAAGCAATATTTTAAGAAGTAAAATATTCAGATCAACTACCAGAACTATGTTGGCAATTGTGAAGCAAGCTAAGGAAAAGCTCGGTCGAAGGGTAGTTATTTATACGAAAAGGCCTTTTTCATCGTATCTATATATATCTTATGACAATCATGCAAAAAATGAAAACTAACTTGTCAAAAAACAAAATGATTTCCGGGAACTGATAATAACACAGTCATGCTGTTTACACTTTTTTTTCTACGAAAATTTAATTTTAAATGTTCTTTTACAAAAATTTCAACCTCGAATGCTCCCAAACATCAATGTGAGAATTACGTATTTATTTGTTCAGAAGGAGAGTTTTCATAGATCGTTAAATTTTTGAAATGATAATATTTGAGCCTTTGTCTTCCATATGGACTCTCTTTTTTAAAGATACATAATGTTTGCCATTTGATATATACAAAACAATTCCCTGGGTGCTGGAGGTCTACTCGCTCCATAAAGCGAGCGAACAGTACGAAGGGAGCGAAGAGAGTGAAGTGCTGGTCCCTCACTTCGCTCCCTTGGTACTGTTCGCCCGCTTTATGGAGCGAGTAGACCTCTGGCACCCAGGGTAACAAAACAGCAAAGTTTACTTGTAAAACTCATATCCAGCACTATAGGTGATAAACTAAACTCGGGTTAAGATCTTTAAAATTGCAAATGAACCCTATTTTGATAAAAGTTTTCCAAAGGCTATATATACTTTCTGTAGGGTTTGTAGTGTACGGAAGATCAGGATATGAAAAACTGAATGCCGCAATTCTCATGTTCGGATCTAAATACAACTATTTGGTTGTTGAACAATGAATAAAACGATGGAGTTTAGTTGGCCTTTGACACATTTTCATTTATAGCGAGACAATAACGAAAACAGATCTCGCAACCGAGATCACAACCTTAAAAGTTCGCGAAATACAAAAGTTTTATAAATTCTAGGTTTACGTAGTCCTTCTCAAAACTGTTGCAATTTTTTAATGCACGATAAATACCAAATATTGCTCTAATAGCTTATTGAAACAGTTTCTTTCACAGTTTAGTTACGGATTACTTATTTTTATAAACCCCTATAAAGACTAACTACATTTAGTGGTTTATCTTACTCTCTTAAGCCACCAAGAGCTATAAAAGAAAAACTTAACTTAATAAAACATGTCCATCTTTGTCATCATGATCAATCATCAACATCACCATCGTCGTTGTCGTCGTCGCTACCACCCGGCACCACCATCATCATCATCATCATCACCATTTTATCATCTCATCATTAACATCATCATCGTCGTTGTCGCCGTCACCACCACCCGGCACCATCATCATCATCATCATCATCACCATTTTATCATCTCATCATTAACATCATCATCGTCGTTGTCGTCGTCGCTACCACCCGGCACCACCACCACCATCATCATCATCACCATTTTATCATCTCATCATTAACATCATCATCGTCGTTGTCGTCGTCACCACCACCCGGCACCATCATCATCATCATCATCATCATCATCACCATTTTCAGTCATCTCATCATTAACATCATCATCGTCGTTGTTATCGTCACCACCACCTGGCACCACCACCATCATCATCATCATCATCATCACCATTTTATCATCTTATCATCAACATCATCATCGTCGTTGTCGTCCTCGTCGTCCTTATCATCATCATCACCATCATCGATAACAAATATTTAACTGTCCAAGTTGACAATTTACATCAGCTTTAATCTCTGGACAAACAATATCTATAGTTAAAGCTCAAAAACAAATTAGTACTGTTAAAGTTAGATAAAGTTTCTACTCAAAAGCTTTTTACAGGTTTCATATTACGTTTATGCTAAAAACACCAAGGTGGACGACAAGTTATCTTTGGTTTACAGCGACTACAGTGCTGTTTTACCATCTCTGGAATAAATCTGATTGCACTGATGGCTGTTGGTGTATTTACGTATCTTGAACTTGGTCTTCGTCCCGTATACACAGCTTTTACCAAAACCGGTCGCCTTGTAGGAAAATTGAATGGAAACTCGAAACTCCAGGGCTTGTTATGATGAACAAAGGAAATAAAGAGATTTTGCGTAGAAGAATCTCTTGTAATTTTAAACTCAGTTGTGTCAGGATATTCCTGCATCTGCATCTGGATCTTTTTTAAAAGGCCTTGTCCCTCTGCTTCTGTGTACCACTGTCTAAGGTCTGTGCATTTACTAACATCGACTGCAGAGGGTGGCTGCGGTATGTGTTTGTTAAAGTTTTCATTGTAATCTTCACCATCTCTGTACGTGTTTCTACTTTTAAGGAGCTTATTTGGTTTAGTTATTGGCCTGTAGTTAGACATCTTTGCGGCGGGAACTTGAGATCTTTCAACATTTGTGACAATTCTCCGATTTCCATGTGTTTGTTTGACGCGATGTAGTGGGGAGGACAGTCGTTCAAAGGCAGGTCTTGACAGTTCTGCTCCTCTCCTAATGTTTTCACTTATGCGTTGAATTCTTGTAAACGGATTGCTGCCAGAAATTAAAACTACATCACCATGGTAATATACTGAAGTCCCCGTAAACATATACGGCGACAACTTTACTTCAGTCGGAGAGATTATGTTGACAATCATGAGCAGAAAAGCACGAACTCCGGTAGGGAAATTTCTAACTACCGTGCTTACGTCTCCACCACTGGGCTGATAAAGTCCTAGCCTGTGATGTGAATGCCATTCACCGATGTGACACAACATATAATCATGGGTCAGTATGTTGCCAACTCGTTCAAGGTACGAGATATCTTGAAAGAAGCTGTATGGTGTTCTTCTACAGTTCTGACCAGGTCCAAGGGTGACGTGTGCCACTGGGTCGCTTTCGTTGTTCCACAATCCAAACAAAGCTCCTCCTGTCTCAAGATCAGGATATTGAAGGACCCATGATGTGATTTTATTGATATCCTCTTTGAACATGTGCAGAGAAAATCTACAAGAGGCCATGATTTTCAGTTGATAACCGAACCGTGGTGCAAGTTGCTTCGCAGTTCCCAGAGCCAAGTTTCTGAGAACGCGTCGCCTCAATGACACGTGATCATTTTCCAAGAATTATTTCAAAGCGCTTGCGCGAACGCATGACGTCATTGACAGATCAAGTCAGAACAGTTCCTGGAAAATATCTTAAATCAAATATGTAAAACATTTTCATGACTTTTTTATTTTTAAACACAAAACTACCTATGCAAGGTAATGTCGAGTTGAAAGCGTAAATTATTAAATAGTTGACTGTTGCGTGTAAAGTATAGAGTTTTAAAATATTCTTAAGATACATATTGACAACGTAATGGGGATCCCCCCAAATATTTCTGAGAATATCATATAATGTAATAACTATTTTCTCAGAAAACAGATTGCAAATAAGTCGATTGAAGCGAGAACAACGTATCAAAGTCCTTTTGGCTTTAAGCAAAGAGGACAAGGGAAAGGAGTTTGCAAAACATATTTCATATCAACGGAGAGTTATTTTCAAAACAGGTAGTTTATTGAAATATCTACTGAAATCAACTAAACTGACTCCTCAAGAAAGAGTAATACAACCGATTTTGTGTAAAGAGAAGTCATTATGTCGAATGCTGGACGAGTTCAGAATCATCTAGAAAACCCGAGTAACAGTGAAGTTTTACAGTTTAACCCAGCTACTGGCAAACTGGAGGTTGTGTCTCGGCGAGCAGCACAGCAGCAGCAATCACAGAGTTCAGGAGTTGATCAACGAGTGGCTGTAGACATGAACAAGCAAGGCTCTGGAGGGTTCTTTTAGCGATTTTGATAGCGTATAAAAACTCCACCGTTGCATGGATTATTTTGCAGTTGTAAAAAGGTTGTAATCTTCAAACTGAATATCTATGATATATCTTTAGAGTTAATTATTTTGTTTGCTGAAAGTGCCGACTATTGCAGTTTAAAAAAGCATTTAGATTCATTACAAGTGCGATTCAACATGTCTACTTCTCCAAAACGTCGTTGCCTCCATAATCAGGAAACGAAGCGTTATTATTAGAAGACAACAAGAAGAAATGAAAATTTGTCACTAAACTGAATAAGGAAGATCTTTTTTCAAAGAAGCCTGTTTAATTTTAAACAAACAACATTAGAACTGGAAAACATTAAGACTTTATACTTAAAGAACATGAGAACTTTAGCGCAACTGTTTGTAGTTTCCTATGTGGTGATGTCTCAATTAGACACCATTTTCTGCACTTTATTTGAAAATTAAACGCTTTTTTTATTACTCAAGTAAATGAAAAATTTCATCTTCCGAAGGGGCCAGTATTTTCCCATCCGCTTTGTCGTTGAAAAAAGAATGGCGTAATAAAAACGAAAGTGAAAGTTTTGGCTAAAAAGTTTTGTCATGAATTTATTGAGGTAAGAATCGTGACTTTCCTTTGCATATTTTGACTAACAGAAAGAATTTTGTTTGTATATTTCATCAGTGCCACCAGTTTATGTTGCATATCAAACTAATACAAAAACATATGCTAGACGCACAGTGGTGCTATTACTCGGGCTGCTAAGGTTTTTAGATGGCAAACCGACACCATAGCAAACCTCACGTTGGAAGATTTCATTCAGCTCCTGAGAAAGTTTCTGAGAAGTAAAATAGTTTCTAAAATCCTTTTTTGTCAAACTTCGTTTTAACTGAGAACCCTGCATGCAGCGGTCCTTTTTGGTCTGCTATAGGGCACCTCAAGCTTCACCAAATTTTCACATATATTGGATTCCCCGCTGGTTGGGGGAGGCTCTTCAATTCACAGATTCGCTCTACAACACGGGGACTGAGCGGAGACTGCACTAAGTGACCGTTAGTATTTTGGGAACTGGGAAATCGAAGTGGATTTTTGTTAAAGAAAATATCAGTTGACATTAAGGGAAGGACCATTTCACTTTTGAGGGAAGGGGGATGATTTTGAAAAAAAATTTCCTGCAAGCTTCATTTTAGAGAAAAAAATTGCATGCAAAGCAAATGAGCCCAAAATATGTACAGCAATAGAAAAAAAAATCTTGCAGAAAAGATCACCTTTTCCCCCTTCCTTAAAAGTCAAATGGTCTGCCCCTAAGAGTAAACTGCTCAAAAGGGGGCGGGGAAGTTCACTTTTATTTTTTTGCCTTACGGGGGCGGGGCTTATACTGCCTTTCACAAAGGAAACATTGCTGTCTATTTTTAAACGTTTTTGAATTCGCTTACCATCTCGTAAGATATATGCGTTATTGAAGAAGCGTGAGGTCAAGATGGCCGGATATTGGCCAAGTTCTTTTTTTGCGTTATTATGGACAGAGACGAAGTCGAGGTCCATGAAAATGTAAAAAAGAACGAGGCCAATAACCAGCTATCTTGACCGAAACCGAACAAGCTTGTTCAATAAAGGATTTATTATATGGCCAAAGAATTTCACTTTACTACTGAAAATCCCGAGCGGGCAAGATGGCCCTATCTTGCCCGCTCGTGTAACCAATCAGAACACAGAATTCGTTTCATCTTGCCCGCTTAGCGAGCCTGCCATATAATAAAACGTAGTAATTTTAGGCTATCATATTGTAGCATTTAGGTTAATGTTTTGTAAAACGTGCCTTCAGAACAGCTTGTTCTGTTTCTAGTTTGCTAGCCCCTTGTCAAGCAAAACGTATCTTTGTGTTGTTTTTTTACTTGTATTTGCTTTTGATTCTTCCGAAAAGTAAATTTATCTTTGTTTTTATATTCATTCGTCATTCATGTGACTTGTAAGTTATTCTGATTTCTATTCTCGGAATTACAGGAAGAATTCCTTGCCATGCAAATTATGGCACATTTTTTCAGTTTCCGAGAAAAGCGAAAGTATAATCTTCGGATAAAGACGACAAAAAGCACAATCTTACCAGCACTCCTTCTAACAAGAAATCACATAGAACTTTTTAACAGTGCAATTTGATTTTAACTCTCCTACTACCAATGTCGTACTATAGAGGCTCAAACCGAGAATTTAAAGTCATCATATCAGTTGAAGAGTATTTGCAACTCTGTAGCTGGGTTTTGAAACACGAAAATATTGAAACCGGAGGCGATTTATTTGGTTTATGGTCGGATGATCACACCGCGGTCATTCAGCTTGTTGTGGGACCAGGTAAGAACTGCCATAGAACATCTGTCTCGTTCTACCAAGATGTGGATTATCTGAAAGAGGTGGGCTCGTACCTGACCAGCAAGGAAGGGTTGTGTCACATCGGAGAATGGCATTCCCATCACCAACTTGGCCTCGCTCGACCGAGTGGCGGAGATGAAAGCACAGTATGGAGAAATATGCCAACCTACGGCCTCGAAAGATTTGTTATCTTTATTGCAAATCTTGAAAAAGATAGTAAAAGCCTGTACGCAAATGTTGGCTGCTTTTTGTTTGAAATGGAGAAAGAGACCGGCCGAAGAATGGCAGTTTTGGAAGGGCAGTTTACTTTCATCAACAATTCAAGTCCACTGCGGTTTAAAATGGAATCATGCAATTTTCAACAAGAGAACCATGCAGTCAAACGATTTAACCAGCAATGTGAAAGCTTAAACCTTAGTGGAGATCTTGGGCTTTTAATAGTAACGGGAAATCATAAGGGTGGTATAACGGTCGCTAAAAAGCGACTATATAAACTAAATTCTGGAGGAAGTAACAAAAAAGAAGGCTCTCAAAGGGACCGTAGTGCCAGGACAACTGGAGCTAATGAATTAGGGGGGAGCGCCAGGCCCAAACCGGGGAGGGAAAGCAGCAGAGATGGAACTCAAAGCGACGGCAGGAGAAATGATTAACCTCCCAAAGAAAATGACAAGAAAGCTGCCCCTGCGTATTGTGATAGGGAAATGAGACATCCTGAGGGAAATTCACGACAGTATCAGCATAGTGAATGGGTATGAACTCAAACATACATAGACCAGTATCTGACATTTCTTTTAAAGGATACTAAAGATTTCTTTTTTTTGTTTTTTATTTTTTGGACTAACAGTTTTTTAAGCTATACCCTTGCTTAGGTTAATAAAACTTAAGGAACACTCAGAACATTTGATGCTGAACTGTGTGATAATGTTAGTTGGTGTTTGAGCTTAGCAAATATCTTTCACCTTTCAAGCAAAAGAGAGAGGCGCCTTGTTAGAAAAACACTATAGTTTTATTATATCTAACCGTCGTTTGTGATTAGCTCTACTTGGAAAGTAAAAATGATATAGTATATAAACATGGAATGTCGCTGACAATTTTGTCAGACCTTTTTCATTTAGCTGTGGTGAAGTTTTACTTACAGTAGATAAAAAATGATAAGAAAATTATAATTAAGGCTCAAATTTGTAAAAACCGTAAACTAAAAAAAGCTGAAGAAGCCTTAGTAACCTTTCAGGGTGTACTCAAACAAAGTTGTTCTTTATAAAAAAACGTTTGTTGAAGCTTTCAGTAGCTGCTGGTTAAAATTCAGGGTAAATGGCAGAAAAACCTTGGAGTATGTTGCAAATTTATGTTTTAAAAACGTCTCGCTTGTCATATAATCATAACTTTATGATACGTGAAAAGTGAATTACATTTTAAAGTTTTCTGGAATCCAATGAACCGAAATACACTTAGAATGTAGGCACTTCTGAATCATATTCATAGATGATTAATAAAGCAAGACCATGGAGTTCATGGTAATGTACTGTTTTATGTTCAGTTCGTGGGAGAAAAAAGGGGGTGCAGACCATATGTGGTAACTTAAAAAAGAAGCATACTTGCAAATAAGGAGCATATTGAATTGAAAATTCAAAAAATAAATGTATTAAAAAAATTTCTAAAACCTAGATTAAAAGTAAAACTCTTTTTGGTCTGATACTGATAACTGAAATTCAAGCCCAACGGCTCTCTCGAAACCAAACTCGAACCAAAAGATTAAACATACCGTCAATATCATACCAGGCTTTTATAGGAGTCGAATTTTACCAATCTTGAAAAGAAATTCGTGTTTCTAGACAGAGTAAATAACCAAAATGTTTTTATAACGGCAGAAATACTGGATCAAGAGACACTAATACCAAGATAAGATGTATTTCATTATTCGGTTTTTTATAGTGTTCTAACGTGTACAGTAGCCAAAATTGAACATTATAGTTTGTCTGTTTGTTTCCGTTTCCGCTAACAGCAAAACAGTTTCAGGGGCGTAGCCAGGGGAGGGTTCCATGGGTTCCGGACCCCCCCCCCCCTTCTCGCGCCAAGGAACCTCCCCTCTTTCTCTCCATCAATTACCACCGAGACAAAAATATCGAGGAAGTGATAAACACGTTCGTTCGACGGCAACCAAGGCGTCTTCTGGTTGCGTAGCGTAAACGCCAAAGTCTTGTACGTACGTAATGTAAGGATTTTAGTCCAACCGTTTTTGTTGGACCCAATTTGGGGGGGGGGGGGGGGGGGGGGGGGGGGGGGGGGGGGGGGGGGGGGGGGGGGGGGGGGGGGGGGGGGGGGGGG
>JAOEHV020351113.1:0-11178 GCA_025447995.2 Isaurus tuberculatus | reverse complement strand
TGCGGACATCCTGCCACCGGCATCAACCGAGAAGTTATGGTGGGTGATCCGTCCTCTCAAATGACGATACAGTTGAACTTGCATGCCAGTAACCAGGACCAGCAACTTGTGAGCTCATGATTTCACGAAAAAGTGATGACGACGTACCGGAAAAGGAAAAACAGAAATTATAGGGCAAGCTGAAACCAAAAAATAGGGCTTATAGGGCACATTTTGCCCAAAATAGGAATTTATAGGGAAAAAATAAAATTATAGGGCTTTATAGGAAATATAGGGCCGCCAGAAAGCCTGTAAAAATGCTAACAAGTGAAGAGAAAACAATTATTGAGTCGCTAACACCTGACTTTTATACTAAAGATAGTTATGAGAAACGACGACGAAGATGATGATGATGGTGGTGGTGGTGACGATGATGATGATGGTGGTGGTGAGGACGATGATGATGATGAGGATGCTGATGATGACGATGATGATATTGGTAGTGGTGGCATTGGTAGTAAAAAGATGATAGTGGTAATGGTGATGGTGATGATGATGACCAGTATGTTAGATAATGAAATGATAACGAGAGAGTAAGAATAAGTGTAATATTTTTAATAAATAAGCTTTAGCACGTTGCTGACCTCGTTACTGGAAACATTATGCACCCAGAAAGAAGTTTCGCCTTCTGACTTGTTAATCATTTTTTTCCTGAGCTACAAAAATAAAAAACAAAACACCATGTCAAAAAAGAACAATGATACGGAAATGTAATTTTATTCGTTTTCAAAAACGAACAGAGCGATCACGACAGATAAAGTGTTTTTCTATGCCAAAAACTTTGATCTGCGTTAAATACAACGGACTTTGGTAAGTGAAGTACACATTAACAATTATAGTGTAGCTAAAATAATTCGAGCTTCACAAATCTCCTCATTTCATTAAACAGTTACAAATGTCTCTGTATTTTATTACCTATAACCGATAGCAACTGCAGAAGAAACTCTTTCCTACCTCTTCTAGTTTATTTTTATCCTCTGGAAAGGGAAACTCAAGTTCCAGCAAGTCAACTCCAGCAGGATCCTGTAGGTAGCCCGACTAAAAACAAATCAAAATAGATCATCATTAGAAACCTGGCGAAGAGACTAGTTCAGATAAAAACACCGGGAAGAATGGGGAAGGGTGCTGCTGGAGAGCTGACGTTCCTTTAAATTGTTTTACCATTGAGGTAATATCAGGAAATAAATTATACAAAGGAGAGAAAAACTTGACAGAATAAAAATAAGTAAATAGGTTAAGTTTGCAAGACGATAGAAGACATGACAGAGGGGAAACGAGAAATCAGCTGACAAATGCATAGATGCAGCCTCTGGAGCGGCAAACATACATCAATGTTATAGGTTGGAAAGCTAATCACCTTAGGATGCGTTCGTTTGGAACTATTCCGGAATAGGATTACATGGATTACCATCACTGAAAATGGTTTTAGCCAATCATAGCCCAGATCAGCAAAAAACTTATGTACTCCTATTCTGGAATAGTCCCAAACAAACACACCCTTAATTTGCTTATCTTAGAACACCCCCGATTGAGGAGAAGAAGCACCAACAACAGCACTGTTAGAAAAAACAAAATAATTATAGTTGACACATGGGAAAAACTTGATCATATAAAATTGGTACTGGTGAAATTATTCAACAAATAACCAAATAAAAAGAAGAAATCAAAAAGATAAAGAACAAAATATAGTAAACAACTTTACACATTTGGTTTCACATTTTGTGGAGTAAGATACTTAAGCAGGATAACACGAAATAACTGTCCGTATTATAATATTTTTGATTAAAGAAAAAAAAATTAATATACTTACAACCATTTTTAATCCGGGATGTAGCATAACCTGACCATTATTGTTGATAGCCAACGTGTAGCCATTGGCACCAATCTGGAAGATTGAAGACAACATGGGCACAATTTCATAAAAACTGGATAAAGTAACTGTTTATGTTATTTCACTATCTAAAAAAATATTCTTTACGATCTCTAAATTGCTAATCTACTGTTTACATTTTTGTTTTTGCCTAAATACCTCTAATCACCTCATACTGTTATTTAAACAAAAATCTTATTTCCAATACGGTCATTGTGTATGCAAATCCAAAGCAGATCTGCTTTTCTAAGCAACATTGCTCTAGTATTTACACAGTCTTGATATTTTTTATATAACAAATGCATATGAATACGTTATAAGAAAATCATATCATCTATATTCTAACTATTATAATTTCAGAGGAACATGTCAGTTTCATCTTGTATAACAGTGATTGAAAGAATAATAATGAGGTACTTACAAGAGGTTGATAGAGATATCTATGTAAGTCTCGCAATGCAATGTCTGTTCCAAAAACCCCTAGTAAACAGTTCTTGATTGCCTAAAATGAATATAAAATATTTTGTTTACTGACTGGTAACATAGTGGAAACTTTGCCAGATGATCATACTAAATTTATGAACAATGGTTCAACACCTTGCAAAGCACTAAGTCTAAAAGTTTAAACTGAAAACATTTGAATGATTCTTGATTGTCCTAATAATGTTGAACCTATACCATAGTTCGTATATACATGATTTTATACTCAGGTTTTTGTTTAAGTTTTTTTGTAATTCTAAATAAATGTTCATTTATACAGTACATAATGTAATACACACCTACAAACATGTGCCAAAAATGTGCATCAACACATTAGTGCATAAACCTATAGCTTTCTTTTACTTGATTAATTGAGCAACAAATAAAACTTCTAAAAACCAGTTTCATCGAGCTATCAAAAAACTTCAAATGATAAACTATATTTGAAAACCCAACTTAATAAAAAAAATTGAAATTATCTTGAAACTACAAAAAAGCCTTGATATGATATCAAAATTTCCATTGTCTGACAGACAAGGTTGTCCCAAATGTCCCAACCATGGTAGAAATATCAATCAAATCAATCAAATCCTTATTTTGATTTACGTGCAGTCCTATTTTCCATGCTAAGGAGTAGGCTGCATGAGGCTAATGCTGACAGCCGCCTTCTCCATGTGATTCTGTCCTGTGGGTCCACTGTGGTCAATTTTAGTTCTTGAAGGTCCCTCTGGACACATTCTGCCCACGTTTTCCTAAATATCATTATAATAAACTAATACTAACATTCACATGGTATTTTCACTCTAAGTTGAGTGCAAGGAAGATTATAAACATTCAAGGGTATCTTACCGTGTTATTTGTTCTGTGGAAAACTGGAAGAACACTGCTGACCATCAGACCAAGGCCCTGCACAGCAACATTAACGTTATGAACTTGGCAGGGCTGTTTCAAACCTCCCCCTCCCAACAAACAAAACTTAAGGCAGAAAATAGCTATCACTCAAGCAACACAGTGAACAATTGCTGTTTCAGGCACAGAATTGTGGCTAAATAGTATCTATCTTAATACAAGCTTAGGAAAACTTCAAGTGTTGACTACACTGTAGGAAATGTGACTATTGAACCAAAACAGCTTCTCATCAAAATTAAAACCTCTGGAGCAACAACCAAATCTTGGAACAACCCTTAAAAGTAGATTTATAAGTAAACCATGCAAGGTACCAAGGCCAGGAACTACACTGCAGATCTTAGAAATAGGTTATCAACTAGGTAATGGGTGCATTTCTAAAACTCAAAAATATCTGGAGCTCAAATAATACCTCTCAACAACCAAACTTTGTTTTTATTGTATTAAATGTGGAACATGGAAAATTAATAAAGAGAAAATGATGCAACTGACGTGTTTAACAAGTGCTTGTAAAAATCCTACATAATAGATGGTAAGATCATGTCAGCACCTATGAGCTGTTAAACAGAACTGCCATAAAGCCAATGAGAAGATGGAAATTGCTAGGCCATGTGCTAATTAAGACAAGACAGGAATAACGGTTGTAATGTTGCAGTGAAGCATGCCCCAGAAGGGAAAAAAAAGAGGAAGGCCAAAAACAACATGAAGAGGGGTGGATGGAAGATGTGGGATGAGGTACAAGCAGTTGCAGCTGAGAGGGGAAATGGAGGCCCTGTGGAGATCCTATGTCCCACTTAGGCACAAGGAGGAAAGGTAACAGATAACTGCAAGCACCGCAGTAGAAATGGTAATTCAGTTTTTTGGAGCCCTTTCAAAATGGTAAAATACTGCAATATCACATCATACAGCACATTTACTTTGATTCGTAATTTGACACTGTCTGATGTTTCTTAACAAAAAAGGAAAACTGCAGAAAAATTTGCAATTCTTATGTATATTTGATGACAAATGTCAATATTCACAACAATGATTTGGAACAAATTGAGCACTACAATAACATATATATAAAAAAATCTAAAATTTGAAGAATTTTTAAGTCACTAGGAGTATAAATTACACATACATGTGTGCTAAAAGCATTAATGTTACCTGTTCATGGGCTAAGTGAAACACCCTGCAGTTCTTTGCTAATTCACTAATTGACAGGAAAAGAAATTCTTACCAGTGCATCTATGTATAAACTTGTCCATGTTGATTTTGGTTTCGTTTGAGCCATTGGTCGACTTAGAACTCTAACAAATGTCTACAAAAAATACAGTTGTGTTATAAAAGATGCTTACAAAAGACTTGTAAAAAGGCATTCCGGCAAAGCAACAGAGACATTTAAAAAGTTCCTACATATAGCGAATCCTCTTAGAAGATTCATGAAACCTGGTACTTACATGATTTAAGATTGCTGGTTAGATAAATCTCGACAAAAGCAGTGAAGATCAAGGAGGACCAAAAGTAAAAACAACATTTAGCAGTACTTACCTCAGTTATTGCTTCTTTAACAACTCCAACACTCTGAATTCGCCAAAAGTATCCTAAACAGAAGTTGCAACATAAAACTTTAAAACCACAGAAATCACCGAAAAGCAGATGAAATTATCCACTAAATGGTACCTTTGTTATTACAAGCCATTTTGTGCAGAGCCCTTGTACTTTCTGCAGGTGGACCAACTGGATAAGCAAAAACACGAACCTGAAAGGTTAAAGAAATCAGTTCACATGTATCATTATGACATACTATATAAAGCTTTACTTTCATATTCCACAATTGATTTGTTTGAATCCAGACTCCATATTATTGGAGTATACACTTCAGCGATGTTGGAATCTGGATTATACAGTATTACATTAGGCCAAATATCCTTCAGTTTCACAGCAGAGAGTTTTAATTTTCCTACCTGTTTGTCCTTGTTGTATTCTTCAAACACGTTTTTCAACTCATTATTAGTTCCATCACTGAACACCATAATGAGTTGTTGACATTCCGCACCTTCCTTGTTAGTCTTGGCCTAATTGTGAAAAAAAAAAATAATGAATAGAAAAATTAACTTCTGCCATATATCACTGAAAAACCAGCAGTCAGACAAAAACTCAAAGTGTCCATGAAAAATGCTATTTAAAAGCTAAATTTTAAAACTGACTTCACCTTTTGTTTGATTTTTCTCTGATCAATTTATATATTACTTGACCTGCTGAAGATACTAATATTGGGTTCTATAAACGTTGATAGAAATTACCAGAATTGCAATCTGAACTGGTCAGTTTGAGTCTTCACTGAAAAATGCAGCTACACACTTAGAAGAACACAATTTAAATCTAAAGGTCATAAAAGATTTTGGCTTGGTGCTGTTTCTGTTACTGACAAATACAAACTTTAAGATTTCTTCATGAAATTTAAATGACTATCAATGACCAAAGATTTAACGATGCTACAAAATCAGTTCTTCAATCTATCTGACGTCAAATACATAGGAAAGTAAACATAGAAATATATATTTAAATATAAGTACCATTTGAAGCAACTGAAATGCCTTTTCCAATGCAAGTCGCCACATAGCAACATTAGTATCTTTAATATCATTGATCAAGGATTTTGCATACTGTTTTTAAAAGAAAAATATCACAAAGTTAGCTAGGTTACATCATTGGGCACATAATCATAGAGTCATACAACTTAATAAAGAGTACGTTCACCTAATGAATGCACTTATTTTACAAAAATGTGTGTCCCAGTTACAAAAATTAAAAGAGCAGAAATTAGACTTATTCAAAGGTTCAACTATATACAAAACAAAAAAAGTCTAAACAGAAAATGCCAAACTACTCCAATCCAGTGCTTTATGATGAAGATGTTCTACTTACAATCACATAATACCACGATTCACATGTTCTTCAGTTTTATTTCTTTGTCAAGAAATTTTTATCATTTAAAAAGTAAAACTAGAAAAAAAAGTAAAAAGGAAAGATGGCAATACAAGACTTAATTGTCTGTTATTAGGTAGAAAAGTGCAGTAGAACTCCCTCCCTTTTACATAAAGGTAACAATGAGTAACCCTGTAGCACCTTCACAAAAAAAAAACAGAATACAGATTTGTCTCTTGTCTACTAACTTGGGGGTTCCTCTTTTGATTGTAAGCACAGTGTTCTATCCACTTTCTGATTTAATGTACATTTACATGGTACCCTGACAGCGGGCCAGGTAAACATGCACCTGCAGGATACTGTATACAAAGTCGTACATACATACCTCTCTGTTTCTCTTTGTAGCTTGAATCAGATGAGATGAATTAGACTGGTTGTCACACAGTAGAACAAATGGCTTAATATTAAACTGTAAAACAAAAAATAATGAAAACATTTGGCAGGTAGAAACTTTATAAAAAGATCAAGGAAGTCACAGATTGAATAAATCAATATTATAAAATAAAATATTAGGCACTATAATAAATAAATGTAAGACATTACATAGACAATGTTGAAGAAATCGTCTTCTTCCAAGAAATCAATTACAGTTTGGGCTGAAAGCTTGGCAATCTTCATAGGTACACCATGCATGCTACCACTAGCATCAATAACAATGATAACATTCTTTGGTGAACTTGCTCCCTGGATGTACCTTATTGAAAACAAATAAGAAAACAACTTTTAAGATATACCTTGTTAGTTTCTTCTGAGATGATTACTGTTTCTACACATACAACAGAACAATTTTAGGATACTAAACCATTAAGTAACACTGACAATAATTAATCAAATGAGACAGATGGTTTGATGCAGGATCAACTAATATTTTTCAGAAATATCAGTCTATGAACAATCACCACAGTACAACTGTTTCTGACAAAACTTGCTGTATTGAGCCTTCTTGGAAGTTTCCAAAACATGTGTCTTAAAATTTAAACAATCATATACTATATTTGACAAATATAGCAGGGTTCTCAGTAGTTTTTTGATCAGACGGCCAAGAAGTAATTACAGGTGGCTAAACCTCAGCCGAGAGGGCTCACAAAGGCAAATTTCATTGCCACCACTGGCGGCTACTTTGGTCTTGACAGGCGGCGGAACTTGCCGGTTGCCGGCTTCTACTGAGAACCCTGAATATAGGGTAAACCCTTCTTGCATGTGATGAAAAACAACGTGTATGATACAAAATGTTCAGTATAATAATTTACCAACTTCTTCTTCTGGCATCATACATGTCCACTTTGTTTGGATGATCTACAACCCATTTCTTTGCTGAAAACAAAATGAATTTCACTTTCACTTTCAACTTCGAGGGTCAGCGGACGTCATGGCAAGCACATACATGTTCTAATTACTTCAAATTTGGTTTTCATTAAAAGTGAATACAGGGTTCAAAAGTAGAAGGTCTGTCAGCTATCTGCTACAGGAGCTTAAACAAGTTTCCAACTTTAAGAAATGCCTTCATTAAAAAAAAACAGACAGCAACACTGGGATCACTACCTGTTGCTCATTTTACCTGTTTGCTGACAGTTTTTTAAATCTCCTGATAGTAATAAAAACTACAATTAAATAACCTTATAGTATGTGACAACACTAAAATCAAACCATTTGAAGATTTTAGACAGCATCTTCTCCAGAATTATTTAAAGCCCCTATGTGTTGGTCCAACCAGGAATCCAACCCATGCCTCCCAGTTGAAAGATATATATGCAGGCCTGTCAGTGAAAAACCAGTAGGCATGCAATCATTCGCTCGCCTTGGCTGACTGAGATGTGTGATGGCATACAGTGCCTTAAGTGACTAAAAACGTAACAATGCAGGTGCTTGTAGATTTTGTCTGCTTTTTTACCCCAAAGAATGCAAAATGTCTAGACTGCATGCTTTCATGCAGCAAAAATAATTTTTTGATACATTTAAATGGGTTTTTCTTAACATGATAAAGCTCACTTTTTACAACAACCTCAACTTTTGAGAGATGACTAAAAAATAAGTCTTGGTTGCCCCATGCACAACAAGAAATTTTCCTTAAAATCGAGCCCTAGCTGAGAGGCACCTGATGTTTTTTCGTTGCATATAAACTATATGACATTTTTTATATCAAATAAAAACTTAAAAGTGAGAAACAATAAATTATATAATATTATTTTAGGCATGCAATGGATCGCACATCTGAATAAATTAATACTCTTCAATTCAAGTCACTTGGCAAGTAACTGGTCATTATATAAAATTAATTTAAGTTCTCTACCAGGGTGTAATGATGACCTAACCAAATTTGATAGAACCAGGTTGAATCTATATAAGTTGACCAAGTGTAGACTGAATTATCTAAGGTGGTTCATTGATGTGTTAAAGACCACACAATATCAAAGTGCCTTCAGATACATTTTCAAGTTCTAATTAGCGACCTTTAACTTATTAAACTGAGCACTGTATAAGACTGGGTTTAAAGAGGTGGTTATAAATTTGAAAGCAATAAGCTCATTCCTACTGGAAACTATAAGAAGGCACCTGATGAGACTGATCAAAAACAAAATACAAATTATTTTATATATCTTAAAGTATGAAGAAATGGATTAATTTTATCTATTTTGTACAGTCAAGCTATTGCAAATAATATTCCTACACTGCCATAATCAAACAAAAAAATGGAATTGGTAAAAATGTTAAAGACTTACCTGGAAACATTCTAATGAAGCCGGATTGACTACCATAATACTGCCAAGTCAGTGATGAATCATTCTCATAGTTCTTTTTAAATATTTCATCGAGAGCATCTGTCCATCTAATGCCACTTACAACTGATGGAGCTATGATATAGGCATAAATGTAAAACATTATATTAATATGAAGTCTAGTAGCTGAATATAGTTATCTACAAAAATCACTAGAGAAGAAAGAATTCTAATTTTTAATTATATATATAAGCTCAGCTACAGGTAAGAAGCTAACTAAATTCAATTTAATGATAGTTAAAAAAATTGTAAAATTATCTAAATGAGTTTCTTGATCCTTTTTGACTCAACAAATCAACTTTTGAATGGTTAAACTCTAAATATGTAAATACACTGTCATGACTATACTGTAAACTGCTAACAAAATTGTTTGAAGCTGCAATTTTTACCTTTCTAGGCAGGGTTTTATTACATCCTAGTATTATAGTTTAAACAAACACATACCTCTAAACTACACAGATCAAATATTAATTTCAAAACTTGATATGAAAAAACAAAATTTTGATGAGTGTTCAAAGTAAAAAATAATTTAAGTTAAAATTTGAAGCACTTGCAAAACCTTAATCTGAAGTTAGAATTATTTCCACACTTCTTCAAAGTACTAATTGTCAAAAACAATATCATAACAACTGTGTGTACAAATCTGCAAACAAAATTTTGTCTAAAAGTGAAATTTTATACTTAATTTATGACTATACAACTCACTCTCATCGTAGACATCTGTAGGAATGTGAATACCACTGAAATCTGAGCTGACCTCAGTTTCAAAATTCTGGTGATACACCAACAATGATTCATTTAAAGTTTTCATGTTGTGATAAGGGTATGACTGCAAAATCAACAAGGACATATATCAGGCTGCTATTTGATGGTCATCAATTATAACAGCATTGATATATCTAACTACAGTACTGTAATTATCCAGGAACCACTGCATTCATTAAAAAGATTTTTCACTCTGATATTTCAAAAAAACTATTTTCTACATAATTTTTTATTTTAGTTTTTTTTACATATTAATAAATTTTGTGTGATTGCAAGGAGTTTATTCTTAGTTTTTAATCACAACCTTAGGTGGACAAAAGAAAGATCTGTTTGGAGTCACTATTTCCATTGAAAAAGTGACATTCTGCCTCCCCTTTTTCAACAACCTTTCTTCCAATCCATCAAAACATTTGATATATTAAATAATTATATAACAGAAACAAGTTTTTTCACTTCCTACTATTCAGTTTAATTACAAATTGATTGATCTATAGATTGAGTTTTGATAAGAACTGAAACATCTGCAATCAAAATAACCAAGACCTGCTGCTGGTGCTACCAGTGTCAGTTTCAGTCCTTGTGAGCAAAATTAATTTCAACAAATCATTTTTTTAATGGCAAGAGTCTCAATAGTCAAGATTTTGGTTATAACAATTTGCTTTTTTTAGAGACAAATAATTATATAGTAAAAAAGTTGGATCTAATACTTGTAATTAATATTATCTTAATTAATAATGCTTACAAATCTTGGTTATTTTATTTGAGATCACATTGCCATGCTTCTAAACAATGCATTGTTTGTTTGGTTTATATATTATTTGCTTATATTATTTCATGTGCATTGATTTAAAATGCATGCATATTTTTGTAGACTTGTAATGGCTCTACCCACAGAATAATTTAGCTTATAAATATGAATAATTATATATATAATTTAACATAAAAAGTAAACAAATGAACCAGCGAACCTATAATTTATTTTTTTAATGTTATATTTGATGGTTATAGCTTAATTTCAAAACTATATTTCATTAACTTACAGTTTTTCTCCTGTCAATGGTCACATTCTGCTGATACTGATGATAAGATATCTCTGCTTTCGTGGCAAGGGACTAAAACAGAACATATATTCAAATACCTTTATTAGCTCACCAGTATCTTTTTATGGAGATAAAGGTGATCTTTTAGACAAAAATTGTTTTAGAGGTTTCACTTTGTTGGAGCACGACTTTCAAAAGCTCTTGAAAGAGTAATGGATAAAAGGCTGAGAACAATACACTTTTTTTTATTGAGAACACACTTAATAAGAACAGTGAGGCTCAAATCGCCCGAAAAATAAGAACAAATTAAGAACAATTTGAGGCTGAA
>JAOEHV020351014.1:0-11178 GCA_025447995.2 Isaurus tuberculatus | reverse complement strand
TGTGGGGCGTGCAGAGCCATTGTTTTTGTTCATTAAGACTATTGTTTAATGGCGTTCTCGTAGCCGTCGTCGTCGTCCTTGCTTAAGCTCCCTACTGTTTGAATGCAAGTCTTATATCGTTTACTCCTTTGCCCCAAAAAGAGTCCACGCCTAATTGCCTGAACACTGGAAATTTCTCCAGGTACTACAAATTCTATAGCCCTCGTTGCATCATAAACAACATCACACCGTCATAAAAACATAGCTTACCAGGCAATCAATATCAGTGGTTAATTACTCCCAAAACAACCCCATTACTTCTAAAAACAACTTCATTATTGAATGATTCAATTTGATTAGGACCATAAATAAGTTAAGTAAAAGGACGCAGAAAAACTTCTCTAAAATTTGTTGTTATTTTTCTGCTCTCCATGTGAACTGGCAGCAACTAAATAACTGCTTGCGAAAGCGACGCAGGCAAGTTACTTTAATAACTGGGTCACGTTTAAAACTATGCGATAGGAGAGAAGACTAGAGAGTATATTTGTGCAAACAAAACACACTTTAGTTAAAGTTTTGTTTTTAAAAATCCTAATAATAAAAGACACGATGACAAGTTAAGTTGACGACGTTTCGATGCTCACCGGCATCATTCTCAAGTAGTATTATTAATACAAGTTGAACTGTTTATATACAATGTATATGCTGCATATCGTTAGAATAATACAATTCAAATGAAAATGGTATTAGAGTAGAGACAAATGCCTCAAAGGAAAACAAAGGAAAACAGTAACTATTATCTACAAAAAATGTCTCGAGGGATGAGAACAGAGAAACACACTTCACGTTTTTATTTGTGCGTTTCAGCGAATGAGGAAGCCTTTTCCATCATAAAAAAACAAACAAAACAAAAAAAAACAGAGATAATTTTTCACCTTCCTGCAGTTTTGATCAGTTACTCCAGATGCTGTTTTTGTTATCGATATAAAACATCTCTTTACCGGCTCAAATTTTATCCCTTGTGGTTTTTCTCAAGAAGCTTCCTTTTTAGACAATCATAAATTGATTCTTATTTTGACACCATTAGTTCACACTCTTCCGAGAACATCTAACTAATAAATGGTAATGTTCGGTCTCTTAAAATCGTGTTTAACATTATATAGTTATCTTTGTAATCTGTTCAGTCAATCAATAAACTTTATTATGGTGTCAAATATTTGTTTTTAAGATATTTTAGGATCACAAACAGTGGTTCGAATGAAGGTGAAGTCATCGAAGCGATCTGATAGCAATCTAAGAAATGGAGCAAAGGGATGGAAAGCCCTATAAAAATACTTTATGGCAAACTTATTTAAAATTACAATCACGTTAAGAAATTGCAACTTAAAACGATTTAAGGCGATTAAGGGGACATATATAAAACAATTACAAAAATTTCTGCGATATAGGGAGCAACCCAAGTTTGATATATCAGCAAATGCATTTTTAGTTCAACTTGGCTCCGCTATTAATAACGTTTCAGCATGGAAAAAGCTAGTTTGATGTTTCCTCATTATTTTTCCTGTTTTTGCAAGTAATAAGCTCTCCGTCTTCCCCCCAAACGTATTATGTAGAGCTAGCTTGCAGTTGCAGGCTACAGGGGCCGCAGAGCAGGGGGGACAGGGAAATTGCCCCCCTCACTTTTTTCCCTGACTTTAACTAGTTTTAGTTGCCTTTAAGATGTCCGCACAGCACGTCAAGCGTTTGCCTCTTAAAAGTAAAAATGATTGGTGATGAAACTCTTAAAATTGACTCGGTTCAATTTGTTTTTCCTTAGGGAAGAGTGGTAACTAAAGACTGGTGCACTTCATTAATTTTTGAACCATTTGAAGGAAAAGGTTTCAACGACATCACTTACCAACAAACTCTTCCCACAGAGGCTGACACACGAGTCTTTTAACTGCTGACAGATCACTGCAGAACTAACTTGGCCCACAGACCTAGCATTTCGATTTGGGGCCGTCGATTGATCTGCTTTCTGTAGATTTGATAACGCTGCGTCTTTTTCCAAGTGTCTTACCCTTAGATCAAGTGTATACACCGTATACACGAGGTAACTAACAGAGAGTAGGGTTAAAACAAGATTTAAACACAAGGTAAACACAAGAATTCCATTTAACTTGGATTTTGAAGTAGTCTCTCCCATGTTTCATTTGCAACTACACATGCAAATGCAAGGATGTGCGAACTGAACTGACTGGTGATGCGAGCAGTCACCAACAAATATAGCTTCAAGTTCAGCAAGAGAGGAAATAGAACCACGTCCAAATTTTCAAATTTTCAAACTCATGATCAACTGAAAAGGAAGTAAAAGTTGTCATCATTATCAGGAATTTTTAAAAAAATCATTCAGTGTCAGGAGGTCTCAACATAAAAGATAAAAACAAAAAATCCAAATAAACAAAAAAGCAAACTTGTAGCCGACTTTTGGCATTTGCAAAGGAATGCAAAATCGTTTTTTAAATTTTCTGTATTTAGGATGGAAAACAAATTGCAGCATTTGTTTGTAATTACTAGCGGGTCCTTTCCTCTTCATTTTGATTTACTGAGTTAATCTGTGAAATTTGAGTTACTGCACGTTTTGGAGGACGAGTTGTGACCCGTTTTAGTTTCTCTTACTGAGACACGTAATTATTTTCAAAAAGTTACAAGCAATGGCAAACAATGTCTGGATTATGTACCAAATTTAAGTAAGGGCAAAACTGTTGCAGAGCCATTACCACCTGAGTTATAAAGCCGCAGCTGTATTAATAAAGGGGCATTTAAAGTGTTAATGACGCGAAATTTTATTTATTCACATTTAGAAAAAGTAGCGTTTCAAACGTACGATTCCAAAGTTTAAGTTGTGTAAGATAAAAACTGGCGATTTTATTGGTGGTTTAAAAAATGTTATTTTGCCACTAAAGATGGTCACAGGGACTGGGTCGAGTGACGTAACGTAGAAGAAAAGCGGTGATGTTTTGCTTTATTTTTACTTTGATTTCAGGAATTAAACATGTCATTTCTTTGTGTTTTGGCAGCTTTGCTTTTTGTGATTGACAGCAACAAAATTATCTGCTCTTTGTCCCCTTTTCTTCTTCTCCTTCATACTAAATAGTTAGTTTGTGACCCCTATAGATTACGTTACCAGCTACTGTGAATTGTATTTCGGCTGGGCGACACAACTACCATTTTTCGGTTGACTGATATCTGAACATTAAGTGCGTATAAAATTGCCAATGATTGTCCCAGACATCTCAAATTTTGGAATTGTTTGGTTGAGGCGCTATTTTTTCTAAATACAAAAAAAAAATAAAAAATTTCGAGTTGTAGGCACTTTAAAAAAATATATATATATGTATATATATTTAACACCATACAATAGCGTTCCCTGATTACGTTGGACCTTACAGTAATAAACTAAATCTACTTACAAATGAAGTCGACACAGTATATTTATTAATTTTAAACAACTCACTATATATCACTTTAAAACTTTGATATAGATCCATATTATATTTTAAAAATTGACATGTTTCGGCATGCCTCATGTCTTCATCAGAGTAACGAATTCAAGTTCAAGTTCAAGTTTATTAATTGCACACTGTTTAGACTAAACATTACATAAGATTGTATAAAATAATAGCATATTAATGGTAAATGAAACAATAGAATATGTTGGTTAAAGAACTTATACAATGAATCATTAAAGTGCAACTTTAGGTTGACATGTATAAGTTGTTGGTTGAGTGAGGGCTTTTCCCATAGGATATGAATAGCCTCTTTAATTCTAAGTTGTGATAAGTTCGCTATGTGCAATACTTGAATTCGTTATTTTGATAAAGGCATGAGGCATGCCGAAACATGTCAATATTTTAAAATATAATAATGATCTATATCAAAGTTTTAACGAACCTACTGCTTCTCCGTTCATATATCACTTATACGTCATCTGGACTTCTTTTTTTAAAAAAATTTAGCATTGCATTTAACCACTTACATATAAAACTTGTTTTGTGATTTTGGCTTTCTGCCTACACTGAATTGGGGAAGGGAGTGATTTGTACATGCCTATTTTTGAACGGTGTGTCACTTTGGGTATTTTTTCCAGAAGGGGTTCAAAATTTAGATCTAAAATATAACAAACGCGGTATCCTTTAGCTGTAAGACTTTTCAAGAACTTGGTAAGAATTTTCCTTATCTAACGGCACATGCCGAAACATGTTCTCAATTACCAACCTCGTAAGGATAGAAAGCTGAGTAAGCTTTGGCGGAAAAGACACAAATGTTCCAATTTCGGCAGAGCTGGGACCTTGTGATTGGAAACCAAAGATCTTAACCACTGCGCAAACCCTTGGCTTGTAGAGATACAGAAAAATTTAGTTAAATGTAGGCCAACGTGCACCCAGCTACTCACTCATTTGCCATTTTTAGCTTTTTACCCGCCGCTATTCATTTTTTTCCAGCCTTTGCACTTTTCAATTTTGATTTATAGGTTATACATTCAAGGAACGACTGTCCTTTGTTGCAACAACTTAGTTTACAAACAATCTTCGCGGTTAAACAATCGCAAAAAAGAACTCTGAAAAAAGTAGAATTTCCTGCGGAAGCCTGAGTTGTTTATCCAGCTTTTCTTGTTCAATTACTTAAATTGCGTATTTATAATTGCGATTTGCGAATAGCATTCACAACTATAACATCGATCGTCATTGCTAGTTAACAGTGGTACAAAATCAGTCAAAATATTTGTTCAAATTTTTACATTTTTCAAGAAGGATTAACTAACTTAAACAATAAAAGAGTCAATTTTGTTTGCGTTTGCAAAGAAGCAACGAATGTATTCCTTGTCTTGATACGAAAGTGTTGACAAGTAATAAAGTAGATGTAGATGTTTTTCAATGCGCAGGAACGCGACAGCAAGTTAAAGGACAAAGCTTAGCGCTCCCCGTCCTCATCCCCCTCGGGCAAAATGATTTTTCTGTCCTGTTTCTTTCACCAAATTTTGTAGGAAGACTGAGAACTAAACTTGTTGTTATGACGCAATAAATATTTCAATATGGTGGATGAGACAGCAAAATTTACACATGTAGAATTATGAATGTCAACGATATTATTTGGTCTCTAGTTATCTGTCTTTACAAGAATGACAAACGGGCAAGCAGTATCAGATCGTCCGGTGTCAGAACACAAAAAGAATATGTCTTCTGGATTTTTGCAACATGTTCGTTATGAGCACTTGGTCGCTGGCTTGCTAGGCGGAATCTCCTCTACTCTGGTTTTGCATCCGCTAGATCTGATTAAGATTAGATTTCAGGGTAAGAAAGACAATTAATTTCTTCCATGTTTGTTTAGTTTGAAAGAACTTCGGAGAATTTCTGCCGTAAAGTTGTTTTAGCTGACGCACGTATAATCATGTAAACTTATGTTAATACGTAGCTTATTGTGTTAAATTGCCTTACTTAGTTATAATGTTGTAACTGTCAAATTGCCAAATGGTTTGAGTTTTACTTAACGTTAAATGTTAGTAAACAAGCTAGGAGCTCTAAAAATTTGCTGCTTGTCTTTGAAGTAGAATGAAATAAAAAAAATGTTTTGCCCGTCGGTTATTACGCTTGTGACAATCACACACGTGACATTTATAACACAATTTTTAATAATTTGAAACAATTTGAATAGTAATTTCAACAAGTTGTAAATATTTTAACATATGGGTAGTCTTAAAGCTTCATTAATATGATGTGTTTTTAGTAAATGATGGCAGTGGTCGCGCCCCAACATACGGAGGTCTGTTGAAAGGGTTTCGATCGATCATCAACAAGAATGGATGGTGTGGTCTTTATCAGGTGTGAGTTTAAACAATAATCATACACATTATGCAGGACTATTTTCAGATTTGCCAATACTTCCTTACTTCCCCCTACATTGATTATGCATACATTATATTAAAAAGAGAAACAATATTATGTCACCATGTTCAGTGTGCCTCATTTTAGTGGGAAGTGAGGAAATTTTACCCAGTTCCCATTTTACAGCCAGTTGTGTTACCTGTCACTCGTCGTGACAGGTTATAGTTTGCCCGTCATGCACTTCGGGCTCTTTGTGTTTACCATGTGCGATGGACATGTTGAATTTTCCAAATATACTTACAAGTTTATTTCCGTATTTGTGTCCTTGTGTTTGACTTATTACAGTTGTTTCAAGAATGAAATGATATCAATCTTGTCATGATATAGGATTTCATACTTCCCTACATTAACTCGTTAAAGGATATGTGATGTATAGCAATGGAGACATGAGTGAGAAACTGAAAAAATGGCTTAACCTGTACCATACCTTAAGTTGGTTATTCAGTTCATACAAAGGGTAAAATAAAAATTATCATATTTTTTGTTGATTCTGTAATTTTTTAGACTTTGTGTAAAATTATATAATTTCTGTTAGGTATTTTTTAATTATAAAAGATGCAATCAGCATCTCAAAACTTGTTTGAACAATGGATTTCATAAAATAAAAAAATTCACAATTACTGCCTTTTATAGTCGTGCTAACAGTACTTGCAAGTGATAAATTAGAAATAAATGCCCAGTCAAAACCTTCTAAGACTAGATTCCCCAAAATGTTTATAAAATGTTACTATCTGAGTCTTCTCACTTTCTTAAATGTTATAGGGAGCAACACCAAATATGATTGGATCAGGATCAGCGTGGGGATTATATTTTTTTGGGTAATTATAGTAGTTTCGGTATAAATTTGCTGAGTCAACTTTGAACATTCTGCAATTTGATTTCTAGCAGATGCATTGTGTTTCAACAATATTGATGGAAACTCTTTTGTGCATGCAGTGTTTATTATTTATACTAGAAGTAATCATAAATTAGTGAAATGCGTTTGACATGTTTGTCAGCTCTGCTATGAAAGAAAGTTAAGCCTGGTCCAATACATTTTTTATTGGGCCAGTAAATTTCAAATTTTATTGGCTCAATTGGCCATTCACTGAAAATTTTTAATGTCAAGCCCTGCTTATAGACAAGTTCTCAATTATTTAGAAAAAAAGAGGAAATGCCTATGGGGTGTTCTAGAAAGACATAAATGCAGTGAATAGAGGAGCATATGATAAGGAGGGGTATTATAAGTGATTATGCTTTGGATTGTTGCAAATTAAAAACAGATATATCAGCTATCAAAACAAATGGTGACCCCAGGATGTTTGGAAGAGAGGATCAAATCAGTAATTGTTGTTCAGAAGTGCGCACAATATTCTTTGCAAATTTAAAAAAATTTTTGAAAATTTTAAGGGGAGCATTATACATGTTCTAATTTGCTAGTTTAATTAGGAATTATAATTTATGTATTTTGTGATTTTACAGGTACAATTTTCTGAAGGCAAGTATGCAACAAGGGAGTGAGACACCTTTAGGTCCCCAGCAACACCTTTTGGCTGGAACTATTGCAGGTAAGTAATGGCTGCAATATATTTAAGAATTTTCTTTTCACCTCTGTAAATTGCAAATACCTAATATATGTGTGATGCAGGTCTTTAACTCTCTAATTTTAGGGGCACGGCCATTTTGGACTCAAGATTTTTGCCAAAAATAGGGTACCAAGGCAATTGTCAAAGGGTACCAAATAGTTAATACCATTGATTTAAAATACCCTATGTTTCAACACCTATTTCCTAAAGGCACGGCGGCAGCCAACATAAAAGGGGCAGGCCATTTGTGGCTGTAAATCGTGCACATTTCTGGGGGGCATTGCAGCAATGGCCAAGGGCATCCACAGCAAATGCTGCATGGCCGTTGTAGATTTCAAGCCCTGGTGATGCCATTTAAAACAGTCTAACTTTGACTTTCCTGGACGGGACACTCATCGATGGCCTTTCAGCAGCCAGTAACCTCTGGTACTCTGTTTACCAACTTCTTAACCCTTTCATCCTCAGACAATTTATCAATGTCTAACTTCTCCTTACATAACTCAAACAAAATAGTATAACTCGTAATGAGAAACTTGGACTTGATCAAGTGGAATTAGCTGTGGAAGTTGAAAAGCGAAATTCTCCCAAACTACTTCTACAGAAAGTATGGAACTCAATTGGGAGAATTTGCCAACACGCCATTTGTCATGTTTGGGGCTTAAAGGGTTAAAGTGCTACTAACACCAAATATTTTTTTTTTCATCTACTGAAAGTTTTTGGAAAATAAGGTCGTTTAAAAAAAGAATTTTCAAAATCGGTCGTATTCTCGATTTTTTATAAGCATTTGAAACTCGCTATTGATGGCTAACAACTGCGTTTTAGGGGGACTGGGTTGTGATGCCATTCCTGGACATCAAATCTTTAATTTGGATCAAAACACGCTCAAAACACAGCAAGATAGACACGAGCAAGTCAAAGATTTTCGATTCAGAAGTACATTACATTTCACCTAGTTGTGTTTAGAAAATAACAGTTGTTGAGCAATAGTAGAAAGTCCGGGAATGATGTCACAACCCAGTCCCTTGAAAATGCGGTCGTTAACCACGATGTCCTCAAATTTTGCTAGTTTGAGCCACTGTAGAAAAAAACTATTTGACCAAATTCAAAATTTTTTTCGCAGACGTACTTTAAATTATATGTGAATTGATTTGAGCCAAAAATTTTTTTTAGTGTTAGTAGCACTTTAAAAATGGAAAGCTTACTTGGCTTTTGTGGAATACCAAGTTGCTCAAATATTTGTATCTCTGTAGACAGGGACTATACTTGAGACCTTTTAGTTTAGGAGCTGAGATAAACAAACCAACCAATTATGCTGTCCTAATCAAATATGTTATAAAACTTTAAATTATATTTGGTAGTTTTTTCAGCTCTGTTCCATTAAAAACAATTAGCTTATTATAATAAGCAGTTTTTTTTAAGTAAACTATCATTTATTGTATTTCAGGTGCTTCAACCCTTTGTGTCACAAACCCAATCTGGGTGGTAAAAACAAGAATGTGCTTACAGTATGATAAAGGAATGGCTGGACACACACCTCATTACAAGGGAGTACTGGGTAAGTGGTCTGACAAGTTTGTGGCTCATTAACTAAGTCAGAAATGTTAAGACACCCAAGTACGTGCATTTGTAAATGTGAATATTGGTCAATTGCTCTAGACTGTATTTAAGGTTTTTGAATGCAAAATGTTATTAACCCTTTCAGCCCAAGCCAATTTATCAGCATCTATCTTCTCCTCACATTATCAATACAGAATCAGTTGTTTTGTTAGGAGAAATAAGGAGCTGATCGCACACAGCAGTCTCTCCAAGATGAATTAAATATTTCTCCCAACTTGTTTAGAAGGAAAATATGGAGCCTGGTTAAGAGAACTTAGCACATCACATGTCGTGTTTGGGGCTGAAAGGGTCAAGCACTTAAGACAAATTCCCCAATATTCTGTAAGTGGCCTGACTTGTGTCTCATTATAAATAATTATCAGAAGTATGTTAACCTTAGACACTCGTCCATAGTTATCAATCTATGAGGATTCCATTTGAATGATTTATTTTTATGAAGCCAGTGTCAAGTTGTCGGGGATCCTAGATCAAAGCTTGGTTGGGGGGGGGGGGGACTGTCTTAGGATGTAATATAATTTTTTTTTATAATTTTAACCTGGAAAAGTATTCTGAATGAATAAAGCCTTTTATTTCATAACCATTTTGATATTGTTATTCTGACTCATATGATAAAATAGAGCTGCAATACTGTCTTAAAAAATACAAAATT
Source organism: Isaurus tuberculatus (assembly GCA_025447995.2). NCBI lineage: Eukaryota > Metazoa > Cnidaria > Anthozoa > Zoantharia > Zoanthidae > Isaurus > Isaurus tuberculatus. The sequence goes on along the minus strand of JAOEHV020351014.1, from coordinate 1,444 downwards.
GAACAAATTGAATAGTTGTATTAAGTTTTGATTGTAATTGAACAATAATTATGCTTTAATTTGCACTTTATTTTTTGTAATGTAGCTTTTTTTCTCTGCACGAGAAATGGCATGGTGAATGCATGCATTAGTCAAAATATATGAGTTTCTCCGCACTGAATGTGTCAGAGTTGGCAGGTATGGGTTCTCAGAGGTTTTTTTTACTGCTTCAATGAAGAAAAAGGTGTTCAAGATAGAATTAACAGGTTTTCTGTCCAGCTGCATTGTTTTTGGTTTTCCCCTATTTCAGTCAAGGCTACTCAGTTACAATTATCTCAAAAATACATATGGCAAATTACAAATATATACAAACTTGAATACATATTATACTCCAGAAGGCAGGGGTTTCGTTAAGGGCCGGGCACTGGGCATATTGACCAGCTGTAAAGACAACTTTGTCCGGCTGCTTTCAACAATTTAGAGAACATATACCCTATGGCCGTGACTATATCATGCTATTTTTCTGAGTATGAACAGAGTTTTCTCAAGAATTAACTGACTTATTTCCCCCTTAAAGGAACCGCGATTTTCTTGGTTGTAGAATGCGTTAAAATTTACGTTCACATCGCTCAGTAATGCATTGCAAAAACAAATGTTCTGCATGAAAGCCCACTTGAAATGTCCGAAAATTTCCAGGGGAGCATACCCCCTGTTCCCCTAGTTTGGCAAGGACCTCTGGGCCATGCTTTTATCCTGCCTGGCTGTCATAGCCTGATGTTCTCCTGATCAAATCCTTAATGAAACCCCTGAGAAAGAGGCTCACTTAAAATTTAATTTTTTATTAACTAGTGTTATTAGATTTGATGTTATTGTACGCAGTTGTTTTTTCATATCAGGTGCTTGTTATTAACTTCCTTTAGACTGCCTTACTAAAATCTGGAAACATGAAGGAATACCTGGTTTATACAAGGTATTGATACTGATTTTTTTATAAACATATAAAAACTGATAAAAAATTAAAATCTTGCAAAGTAGCTTTGAGATGGAGATATCTTTACATCGCCTGGGTAGTCTAGGTTCCAGTCTATTGAGTGGGAGGCTCGGGTTCAATTCCTGGCCGGACCAACACTCAGGGTCTTAAGGAGAAAGTACTGCCTTTGTTATAACCTCAGCAACTGGTAAGACCTTCATATCTTTCCGGATAAGGACGTTAAACTGTAGGTCCAGAATCTCAACACTCTGTCAGAAGTACTTAAAAGAACCCGCACACTTATCGACAAGAGCAGGGTAGTGATTCCAGTGTTGTGGTCTGTAGATGTTTTCACTGAGGGCAATTCTTAGTTATTCAGAAATATGTGAGCTGCTTTAGCGGGCCTTGGCGCAGTTGATAAGATCTCTGCTTTCCAACCACAAGGTCCACAGTTCGATCCCGGCAGTTTGCCGAGATTTTCGAATATTTGTGTGA
>JAOEHV020350912.1:0-11179 GCA_025447995.2 Isaurus tuberculatus | reverse complement strand
TGTTTTATGTTTTTGTGTGTCCTTATAACCAATATGTGAACAGTAAAGTTGAACCTTAGTTATACAGTTTCATTGGGAACTGGGATTCAAATAACTCAGACAATAAAGAATTCTGAAAATTGAAAATATGAATAATAATCAGATATCTATCCTTTCAAATATGGGACAAGAAAAGAGTCCAGATTACTGGTACCTGGATACTTAAAGGTTTGCTGTAATATTTTTAATTAATTCTCTCTTTTATCCTATTTTTAATCCAGCATTCCCTCTTTTATCCTATCATCAGACAAGAGGGTAACTTGCTTTAGTTGCTACGCCACAGAGGTTGTTCTTTCTAGCAATCTTGATGTATCCTTGATCTCCCCACACTATGTCCCAACTAGTAAAGCAATAACAAAATAATTAAACTATCATTATAAAATTATTTGGGTTTGTGCTATTAGAGTTTTTAAGGATTTTTGAAGTACAAAAAAATAATTTTTAATTAGTCTCTTGGCCCAATTTCATACATTAAATTATTTTTCTACCAGATGCCCATGGTACGAATTAACATATCGCAATTCTCAAATCGTGATGCATTTTTCAATGTTTACAAACCCAAAATTTAAAAAAAATAGTAAAATTGCAATACCAATAAATGTTTCTCTATATTAGTTTTTAGGCTTAGGTCATTATAAACAACACAGGAAATTAAACAGAGTATAAGTGGCTATCTATAAAGTACCTGTGAACCTCCTCTCAACTACTTGAAGTTTCAATACATTACACAAATGCAACTACTTCTGTGTAGATATTTTAATAATGTGATATGTGTTGCACTTTGTATTTGCACAGTACGTTTTTTCCCTTTGGCTACGTGTGAATCAAAATACCTTCGCTTTGTTCTTACTTTCATTGTAATTTCCAATACAATAACTGAATGTTAGAAAGATTTCCATGCAGTTTTATTCATCTTTGAAAACTCTGGTCAGATGGCATTTGGGAAAACAACCATACATATTATTTCTGCAACTGCGTGCAACATTCCTTAGAAAAGGGAAGGGGTTGGGGTGAATTTCCCAGAACAAAAAATTGTGATACACTTTTTTGACATTAATTCGTACCCTGATGCCCTACCTTCAGGCTGACTTTATGTGCCCAAATGAAACTTAAGTCCCCACCTGTGATATATTTCATGGTCAATGGGGTTGAATCTTTTGTCAAAGACTGTTGAGGGTTGTGTTAAAGACTGTTTTTAAAATATACATCTTTTCTTGGAAAACCAATGCCCCCCCCTGTCACATAATAAACAATTGGACCCTTAATATGCAAATAAATCATGCAAACCTGTTCTTTATTAACCAGTAATCCTGTCCATTTTCAGTGCCATAGCCAACGGCAAGAACACCATGATCAAGCTTAACAGGACTGCAAGAAAGATCATCATAAACACCCTTGTGGTAAAAATGGAATGTACTATGACTTGCATCAATTGCTACAGAGATCGGACCTATGGAGGCAAGAGCTGCCTTCAGAGCGTCCTCATCCCCACTCGGTATATCAACAAAGCCAGTGTCAGTAGCTCCCACTGATGATTCATTAAAATGGCAATGGCCAACCTGAAATGAAACAAACTTTTGCTCAGATTAAAATCTAATTTTCCCCAGGAAGTGCTCAAATTTATGGTTGCCCATTTAAATGCAACAAGAGAAATTTTGAATGGGCAAACTATAAATTAATTATTAAGGTATCGTTTACCCAGCATGGTAACCTAATTATTTCAATTCTTATTTGTGAGCTGTTAGGCTAAAACTTCTACTGTAAAAACAGCTTGACAAATAGTAGAATAATTATTTCAGATGCAAATAAAGTAAAGTGTGACCACCTTTAGTTAATTATTTCTTGACTGTGTGAAAAACAAGAAAGTTGAGATTGCTCACAGCAAAAACAAAATGCTGTTGGCCTTCTTGAGGCCACACGTAATGGAACAACAGCCAAAAATAATCAATATACTTGCTGAACAAAGTGAAAAAGCTAAGATCACATCCCAGGGGGGATGTACTCGAAGTATACATAACGGGGGATCCGACAGAAAATACACAAGCCTGAAATTTTAGACCCCAAAAAAAATACTTGACTTAAATACCTCAATACTAATTTATTCCATCAAACAGAACTTTTTAATGTACAATTTTCCATCAATAGGCTAATGAAATTTGTATGTCATTGTAAGACATTGTATTGTCTTCTTAATATTAGCACTTTTTCTGGAAATCACAAAAAAAGTTGGAATGAATAATATTCTGATCCACTGATTCCAACAAAAAGTTCGCTCGAAGATGTGACCCAAAAAAATATGCATATATAGACCTAAAAGAATATGTGACCGATCTCCTGAACTAAAAAATGCTGAGCGTGTAAATTTTCAACCCAAACAAATATGTCGGACCCCCCCATCACATATACTTTGAGTACCCCCCCTGGGGATCCCATTGGCAACTAGAAAATCAAACAGGCTTGCCTTTTGGACAACCTCAGAAAAACCTAAAATTTGGACACTGTTGAGAAACTTCACAAACTAACAATACTCAGATAACATTTCTTGGTAATAAAATAACTAAATAAAATAACAAACACCTAAGCTAAACTCCTGAATCAAAATGTTTTTCCAGAGTTATGATTATTTTCTGTTGCAAAGATGCAAAGTGTACAGATGCATCCCCCACAATGAAAAAGGCTCATAACACTCTGCTCAATTAAAAGGACGTTTAATAACAAAGGGATTTTATAAAGTAGATTGAGAATGTTTTTGGCAAGTTAAATACTTTCTGCTAAATTTACTGGCTATGGGTCTGTTATACAAAATGTAAAAATTTGTAGATAACTAAACAATTAATAATCTATCAACATACCATAGCTTTGTATGGATAACTCGCCTCCGTGTCCACACCTTGATTGGCTTTAATGTATCTAAAAGCATTATCCATCAAGCCACCATGGCAGCCATTGTTACCATAAGCAAATGAGCAGTCTACCAGGTTTTGTTCGCTCAGCGACACCAACTTGCCAGTCTTCCTAAAATGCTGCCCTTCCAGAGCACCAGTCTTTGAAGAGAGATAATAAAGATTTAGTTTCATTCAGGATTAGTATAAAGCAGTATGTTTTCTATGCTAGCTAAATCCTTTAACGAGTCTAGTGGTCCATCAGAGCTGGCACTTATCTCCAGGTCCTGCATAGTGCTATTAAAGTGGATGAGAGTCTTTGACTCCCCTCAGATGGGCCAATAATCCATCGAATGTTAGCTCCCAGCCGAAGCTGGTACTCATTTGCCAACCTTGTACGGATGGAAAGCTGAGTGAGCTTTGGCAGAAATGAAGGTCACACAAATCTTCCAATTTTGGAAGAGCTGAGGAATCGAACCTGGGAAATTGTGGTTGGAAGGTAAAGATCTTACCAACTGCTCCAACCATGCCACTGGTTTTCTATGCAAACAAGATTTAAAAGCTAAATCCTTAAAATGCCTAGCAGCCCCTGCAGTTCAATGGTACTTATCACACTTCACTCCGACAAAGGACTACAGTCCAAAACGTCAGTATCTTTCATTCTTTTACAGTGTATAACTTAAAAATTTTCAAACTGGTACTTATCACTGGTTTCTTAAGTGTTATTTGGATGAGCATCTTTGATTTACCTGGACCTCAATCGCAGATTAGTTCCCAGCAGAAACTGGAACTCTTTTTTACTGACAATGTAATGATGTAACTGTATAGACTTTGGCAGAAAGCTAAATCCTTTACGAGCCTAGTGGCCCATGGAGCCGGCACTTATCTCCAGTTTCTGTAGTGTTAAGTGGATGAGAGTCGTAGACTCCCCCTGGACGGGACACTAATCCACTGCAGGTTAGCTCCCAGCAAATGCCGGTACTCATTTACCTTCCCCGGAAGGATGGAAAGCTGAGTTGGCTTAGGCAGAAAAGAAGGTCACACAAATATTCAAAAATCTCAGCAAACTGCCAGGATCGAACTGGGGACCTTGTGGTTGGAAAGCAGAGATCTTACCAACTGCGCCAACCACGTCTGCCCCTTTGGCAGAAAAGGTCACACAAAACTGCTTACAATCTCAACAGAACTGACATTTGTACCCACTCCTTAGAGAATAGAGGCAGAACTGGGCACGATTAAAAGCAATGAAGGGGTATGATTCCTGTTTAAAAAAAAATGACTGACAACTTACCGCACTGAATGACCAACATGAACCACAGTGTTTCTGGTTCTTTACTGGTGTTACATAGCCATGTTTCCTCCAGTCAACAGTTTCAGGCATTTTCAGGTTTGAAGGTGGAAGAAAAGTAGATGCTTTGTCAATCAAAGATGCAGATGACTTTAAATTCTCACTTTTGAAACCCCTGAAGCCATTGAGTGCTAATTTCACTTCTTCTTCAGTCTATAAAATTAACCAAATGTACATATTAGGTTTTTGATGGGAAAATCAAGCTTAGAGATATTAGTTTCTTCGAAGCTTAAATATGCATGTTTAAATTATTTACCTGATCTCCTAGGTGATTCATAGCCAAAGTATAACCATGTCCTCCTTCTTCATTGTGTCTGATAATTTTCTTGAGGTTGTCTTTCCATAAAAAGTTCCTAACTCTTTCTTCTTTAAAATCTTTATAAACTTTCCCATGTTTGTACTTCCACGCCTTCCAGCTTGGGTCATTTAAATCTTCATCTAAAGGATGACATATACTTACACCAACGAGAGACAATAATAATAATAAAAACTTCATTCTGGTAAGCTGTAATCAAACAAATAAACTGTTTTAAAAGACAAGAATAAAATTTTAATATATTTTTATTAAAAATAATTTTTAATAAAATTTGACAGTTTCAATTTTATTAAAAAATCATATACTCTTTACACATACAAAAATATAATTTTATATCTAAGTACTTCTCTGTCTCGAAAAATGATTATTTTTTTATGTTCGTCTGGAGCATCTCCACAGGCACATTATGCAAGACCGCACGTGATTAAAAAACCGCCATACCTCGTGATGGTCACTTCCTGACTGAAAGAAGGTTTTTCGTAGTTCTAAAGAACTTTTGGGATATTTGAACTTGAGTCTAAACAATAGAAAATGCTCCATAAAACGCACAAAACTCAACTGCTTCTCAGGAAATGCCGTACAGCCTTAAATTCGCGATCATTGAAAAAACTTTCCAAATTGTTTTACTTTTGGTAATAGTTTTCAGTTTTGAAGACAAAAACTTGTGATCGATTTTTAAAAAAGAACTTGAAGCTTTATGCAAATTTTTCAGTGTTTAGATACGAAGAGTGAAAACAGTTTCATGAGATAAATTATTTAGTGATAACTTCATTAGAATTTGCAGGAAATACAAGAAATCTATCACTAAGAGATAAAGATATGAATGGGCCATGTTATCTTTAAAAAGAGAAGAAAAACCCCTGAAATTGTAGCTTTTTCTAAAAAAAATTTAGTCCGTGAACATTCATTCTTGGAGTTTTGAGACGCAAAACTGCTTTATTTTGAAACTACAGTAGACTATGCCTTAGGGGAAATTAAAATTAACAATCGAAATGCCTCAAAAAAATTTATTTTTCAATCCTACAATATCAGATTTTATAGGTCTATAAGCATTTAAATTTTAGCAATTTTAAAAAACGTCAAAATAAACCTTTTACACACCTTTCAAATACCAAAGTCGTTCACAACAGACCTCCCTCATAAACAGCAACACACTCAGAATAACATGCGGCAGTAAGTATTTGACAACATAAATACTGAACAAAAATGTCCCACGCTGAGCTTTGATTGGCTAATTGATGGCTTAGGACGTGTTCTGATTGGATAATAACAAAGGTCACTTACCGGTTGCGTCAGCTTGCTGGGTCATGGTGGAGTCACGAGACTTTTTGTGGTACCCAGTGCCTTCACTCCCTAATAACTTCACAGGAGGCCCAAAGTGCTAGAGTTCTAAACTCACTCAAAAAAATCTTTGAAGTCATTGAGACACTTGTGCGAGCTTGACTCGAATTAGCTCTGATTGGTAAGCCGATTCACCGCCTCATGAGGGTCGAACATTTGTGCGGCATTCTTTTAGGCAACACCCTCTTAGATTAGGAATGCTTGGTCGCTGATCTAGTGTCCTAAACTCTCATTTTTCTAGCATATATATCAATATGTTGTTCAGAAACAGGAAGAAAGAATAAACAGTTCTCAGAAAAAATTGGTATATGTCCCGAGCGGGGATCGAACCCACGTCTCCCTGTATTCTAGTCAGGAGGGCTAACTACTTCACCATCAGGAACCACCACGCTGGCAACGTAGCAGTTTCACAGTTTCTATCAGGGCTAGAGACTTTAATAAACTTTAAGAATCTAAGAAAGCACGTCAGACATCTAGTAAAAATATCAAAAAATCAAAAATATCAAAAAACCCATTGAAAGTACGTCAGACATCTAGCCTCTCTAAGTTTAAGAAGGGGGTAAGGGACTTCTTGCTATTAAGATATGACTAGATTTTTAATTTTTAATTTTTTATACAAAATCAGTTTTTACAATAGTTATTTATTTAATTATTTTCTTATTTAATGCTACATTTTGTTTTAGGTGGTCTGCCTTTGTATGGGGTCCAAGACTCTTTTGTAGACTTTCCTTATGATGATGTTGTTAATTGTCATTAAACAGTAATAAAAAAAAAGCACTTGTCGGTGGGGGCAAGAAAAGGCAATGTGTCGGTCAGTTCTTGTGGTTTATCCTCCTTCGCAGGAGTGCATTTATCATGATGACGCAATTTTCTCTTCAAATCCCCAAAACCCAAATGTTAGCTCTCCGAATTTATAAGGGTTTAAGAAATTTTAAGCCTTTTTTCAGTTGAAGCTCATTAAGAAAAATAAAGTATAAACCCGAGTTTTGACTTTGTAAGATCTTGTTAGCCATATAAGAGCTAGCACTGAAATTTGTTCTCAAATTTTGACATCGCAAGGAAATCATGAAACTATTAGGTTTAAAATTTACTTATATATTTGCAAAGATTCTACATTACATCTGAACTTATGAAGTACATGTTGTCATTGCGATTTGCCCTGGGCTGCCTGGGGCTACCATCGACTCAATTTTGAGCAGCGGTTATCAACCGGAGTAAATAACGTTTATACATAAATGAAGACTCATATCAGTGCCAAACATTTACAACGAAGCCACACGAACGACTTGTCAGACGTAGAAGCTGAGAAAAATCAGTACGAAAAGAATCGTTTTAGAAACTTCAAGGTAAGTTAAACTCAAGTTATTTTGTTTGTTTCGACGTCCTGGTCATAATTGATAGATTAATTTCATTAAAAAAAGAGACTATATATGTTGTGTAATTTGTCGATCTGTCTGACATTTGTTCTTTTCATGTGTTAATCACGAGTTGTCCCTTGTGATCGGAAGCGCGCCACGATTCAGTGATGAAACATGTTGTGAAAATTTCAAAGAGTTAGAATACCGCATCGTAATTTAAATGTAAAGAAAAAGGTCCAAAGTTTTTGTAGACAATTTTTTTTAAAACGACTATAAGCTTCTATCTAAGAAAATGTAAAGATATAATCAATTCACTTTGTTGTGTAAACTTCGATAATTTATTTTTGTCTAAATGTCAAGGTAAATTCTATTTACAATTTAGAAACTAGAAAATATATGTAAGAAATTGCTTTCCAGGGTGGTTGTTTCGCCAGATTTTTTGAAAGTAACTCTTCTATTTGTTTTGTTTCGATCTGAGTATTTTTCTTTTCGGTTCTGTGCGAAATCTGAGAAGGTTACGAACTGCGGCGAATTTCGATTTTCAATTTAGGTACTTAAAAATACGTAAGAAATTGATGTCCAGCTTGGTTGAAGTTTTAGAACAATTATCCACTTGTTTAGCAAGAATGGTTTGAGAGGAACTTTTGCTTTCAATCGACTTCTATTCTTTTTGTTGGTCTTGAATGATGCGTCATAACGACTCATTCATTCCTGAGTGGATCCGCTTTACGTCAACACATTGCCTTGGACACATTTAACTCTAGCAACATAAGCCACATAACTTCCAAGAACATGGTATTTAAGCAAACATTCTCAAAGGAAAGTTATAAACTATAAAAGCTCACCAAGTGTTTATTAATGAAGAACTGTTTGGTGTATACAAACTGAAAGAGTTTTAAAAGTAATTAACCTCATGATTAAATGGCAAGAAAGGAAAAAAAACGCTTTGAGTTTTATAAAGCCCAGCAAAATGTTAAACTAGTGAAATCGATTTAAATTTATAGGACTATTAAACTTTTATGCTTCTTTCTGTATTCAAAGTGAGAAAGTTACTCTATTAATCCATGATTATTTATGCAATTTCATATACAGAAAAAAACTAAAGGTCTAAGCATGTGATTCTTTATTTGTAAAAAGGAAAGATCTTTTATGATCGTTTTATGTTAATGCTTTCTTTTAAAAAAAATAATCATCAGAGGGGAAGTTGTAACACAATTTAAAAACAAAAATTGTTTTTAAAAATACAATTTCAAACATTTGCATCACAAGATTTAAAACAAAATTTTAAAATGAAATTTGATAACCCAAATTGATAATTTTTTGTTTCTTTCTTACTCATATATTACTGAGCTACAATGATATTTTAAACTTTAAATATTTCAGTTTTGTATCTGGTTTATTCATTCATCCACCTATTGTCACGTTGAAGCCCTTGCACAGACATTTGTTAAATCAAAAAGGAGAATTCAATATTACCAAAAAGAGAATTTTTGCTTAAATGTATTCATCATTCTCAACAAAATAGTTAATGTTGTATTAAGTTTATTATTCTCAACAACTGCACTGAGTATAAATTACATAGACATAAACTATTATATGTTAATTATTATTTCATTTTCATATCTGCAGCTTGTTTATAGAAATTGTTTACATCTGTCTATAGAAGTGTTTCAGTTCTTGCAAAATTATTGAAATTTGTAAAACTAGTTACCAAACAGATATTTTTTTTGTTATATTCTTTACACTTAACAAAGAAAGCACAAAGTACAAGATATGAATAGTTAACTGCTGCAGCTATTTCTGAGTGCCAGTGAGAAACACATAAATACAATTTTAAGTTAATGATCCCAAAAGTCATTGGTCATATTAAATCTAATTATTTTGTAAAATTTTGAAAAAAGAAATTAAACTAAATGTTTATTTACATGTCACTCATTTTTACAATAATATTACAGCAAAACAAAGGTACAAATAAAAATGTTATTTTGAATGGGTATACCTTAAACTGCATTGGTTTCATAATATCTGATTTATATGGTTGCTCATTGAAGTCCTTAAAAAGATTTATTTAGCTTGTGAAAAATATAATAGAAATCAAATTTTTAAACCATTGTTTCATTATTTTATAATTTTTACTTTTGCAAGGCGCGATGGCTAGCACAGTTAGCAAGATTTTAAACCAATAATTTTTGTTTCATTTATTATTTTTACTTTTGCAAGACAGGATAGCTAAGAACATTTTATAGCAAGATATTATACTTTCCAACCATTAAGTCTTGGTTTTGATCCTGTTTTTGTCAAGATTTGAATATTTGTGTGACCTTACATTTTCAGTCAAAGTAATATTATGTTATTATATTTTTATGTAATTACATATCAAAATTGCCATTTATATATTTATTATCCATTTTACTTATCTATTGCTTTGTTTATCAACAGCATGGGTAAGGTTGGTTTTGCTTTAGTCTTGTTCGCCACATTGCAAGTTTTTGTCGCTTCTTCTCATATACCTGATAAAAGCTGGCACGTATGGAAGGAGTTCCACAGCAAAAGCTATGGAAGTTTTGAAGAGGAACATATGCGATATGTGATATGGAATGAAAACATGAAGATGATTGCAAATCATAATGCTGCAAGAAAACATAGCTATCAGTTAGCCATGAATCACCTTGGAGACTTTGTAAGAAAATGATAAATTTTGATAATGTTTTATTGATTTTAAAATTAAACTTCAAAGGAGATAACAAGCTCCCAATGAATGTAAGCTTTCCTTCAAATGTAAGTCTAAAATGAATATGTTTTTCCCTGATAAAAACTACGTCCTTATTAAATTTATATCGGTACAAACAAAAAATTAATTATCCTAAACTTGTTACTCAGATTGAAAATACAGAACAGTTACTGTTCATCACCAATTAGACAAGTATACATTTCCACATTTTATTTCAATCCCTAATTCCTGATTATAAATTCCTACTGGTAGACATTAAAACCAAACTTTACCAGTTATATAATTAATTTTATACTCTTTTGGTACTAATTGCTCTGACCATATTTGCTAGTAATATTCTACGTGTTACAAACACAAACAGTCTGAATATAGGTGCATAAAGAGTATTGAAGAAGTGGTTTAGATTAATTATTGAATGAATCCACTTGGGCAGTGCAATATTGATGAGTCTATAGATTATTAATTTTATTGCAGTTTCATTATTTTTGAGCATTCAGTAACCCAAATAATTTGGTTTTTAACCCTGTAAGGCCAAAAGATTAGAAAAACTGTCTATGTTTGTCTGTAGGAGTAAATTACGAGCTTGTTGAAATTCATAATTTAAGTTTGTAAAAATGACCATTATTATGTGTTTCAGGGCTGGTTTGTTCAGATTGAGTAAACATTAAACTGCGTTAAGGAAAAATTCAAAGATTAATTTGTTTGCAAAGAAATATTAATTTTCCTTAAGAAATAGCTCAGGTTAGCCAAGGAAATAGAATTGTAAAAATCAAACTTCCAGCCCTTGGAACACTGACTAAAATTTAACCCTGCATTAGTGGTAATTGGCTTTCGAACAACTTACTATTCCCAGATCACTGAACAGCTCTGATCTTTTTGTTTTACTTTCATCAGACTAGCAAAGAAGTGAAATCCATGTTAAATGGATTCAATCCTATGAAGGCTAAAGAAAGCAAGAGTGAGGGTTCACACTTTCTACCTCCAAGTAATGTCATGCTACCAGAAAAGGTTGATTGGAGAACGAAGGGATATGTTACTCCTGTCAAGAACCAGGGCCAGTGTGGATCATGCTGGGCTTTTAGTACAGTAAGTACCGTAATTTCTCTATTAAGGGGGGGGGGGGGGGGGGGGGGGGGGGGGGGGGGGGGGGGGGGGGGGGGGGGG
>JAOEHV020350721.1:0-11182 GCA_025447995.2 Isaurus tuberculatus | reverse complement strand
TCAAGAGCACGTGACCAAGAATCGACCAATCACAGTGCTCGTTTTGTTGAGTGAAAGTCTAGGTGTATAACAATAGTTGTTATACCCTCCGGAGCCCCTCGGATTTTCGCTACTTGGCGTCGCTACTAAGTTCGCACCAAAAACTTTGCACTTTGGTTTAGTAAGTCACTTATTGTAGAAGAAAATTTATATTAAATTTTGAACTCCGGGGTCCCGGCTTTTTTGTTTATACCCTGGAAAACTCCTGGAATTTTATAATACCTTATTAAGTCGAACCCTATTGTAAGATGGCACAGATATTGACCTTTTTTGAATGTTAAATCATTTCTCATTTGGTAGTTAGAATACTTTACTGGCATTGCAGGTGTTGCGGACTTGGGTCACGTTTCTTTCATAACGTCGTTAAAGAAATCTCATTTAAAATTGGGTTCATTACAATTATCTGTTTTTATTTTACTTTGTGTAGCTTCACCAAGGAGTATAAGAGCATAATGAATAAATTATAGTAAATGGGTTAACAAAAAATTGAAAACTTGGCAGGTCCTCCTAGCGTGCAACAGCTGCGAAACCGATTATCGTTTATGGTTTTGCTATATAAGAATGAATGTTTTCAGTCATCCAGTAGGGTAAATAAACAGTAAAAAATTTTAAATCAGTTACTGGATTTTAAGATTGAATTACAACTCCACGTGACGGGGTATGTCACGTGACAGGCGGCTGTCAATCAAATTCACTGCTCTGTCCCACGTGTGCGACAATGCGTGTCTGAGCCAGTGTCACGTGACAGGTTGTTAATTTCCTGATGAAGACCGTGTGATACGGTCGCAACGTCGAGTTGTAATTCAATTTTAAAATCCAGTAACTGATTTAAAATTTTTTACTGTTTATGGTTTTGCTATCTTTCAGCACCAGACCGTTTAGACATAACGGTGACAACAACACTAATCAACATGATAAAACAGACGGCAGACAGTTGGTCTGAAGATTACTATGGACCCAACAGGGCTGCATCATGTGCCAACAGTATCATTGCTTCAGTGTCCTCAACAAGTGACAGTCACAACAGTAGCTTTGACAGAAGTATTAGCATTGACAGCCTTGGCAGTCCTGTACATAGACCGGAGTCTGGAATATCAACATTATCGGAGGGCTCCTCCCATTTCAGACGACGAGTACCATTTGTGCCTTACATTCTGCGGAATCGTACAGGTGAGAACTTTCAATGGTAATATTTGGTCCTGTGTTAGTCAACTTTAGCGGCGAGGATCATACTTTTTTTTACCTAAAGCGTTTTAGCTGTTCGAAGACGCAGCTTGTTATTATAAACTATTCAAAAAGTATCGTAGTCGTCCTGTTTGCAGTTTTGCAAGCGTTCACTGTGTTGTATTGTAAAACTTGAAAGAGATCGAAGAACCTAAAAGTGGACGGACATCTGTTTTTGATGAATAAAACAGACCACTGGTATTCAACTTTACAATGAGGACCCCCGTAAAAGGGCGTCAATGCCGTTTTTAAAACCCAAACTGCTTCGAATCTGACCGGAAATAGCGAATTTGAAGATGTAGCATGAGGTTCATAAACGAAATTTAGCTTATGGCTTCAAAATGTATTTTTGATAAGTTAAATTCTTTTCACGAACCTTGTGGCCCATTAGGCTTAACTCCGGTTTCCGTAGTGTTAAGCGGATGAGTCTCTGACTCCCCCCCCCCTGGACGGAACACTAATGCATCGCAGGTTAGCTCCCACCGAAACTGGTACTCATTTACCGACTTCGTAACGATGGAAAGCTGAGTATGCTTTGGCGGAAAAGAAGTCCACACAAATGTTCCAATTTTTCAGCAGAGCCGGGGATCGAACCGATCGAACAAACTGCGCCGACTAGCCGTCATATTTTTGTTAAAGTATCTATTTATTATTTTTTGTAGAAAACATGTTACGTCTGCTAGCAAGTACAACGTGTGATTTAGAGATTTCTTGATCCAAGTTTTTATACGTACTGCCGTGTTTAGTTCGAAACGCCAATTCTTTAATTTACTTACGGGGATCGTCTCACTTTTTTTAACCTTGGGTTATCGAAATGAGTGCTGCATCTCTTTTGTAGACTTTGGTAATTGTGTATCAATCATGTAATATCATTGTTTTTATAAAAAAAGTTATATAATTATTATTTCTCAAGTTAATCAACTCCGTTGTTTGAAACATTTGATTATCACCGTAAATTAAAGTTCCTTCTTGTTTAGGTTGGCACTTGGGCTCTTAATTGCATTATTGAAAGATTTTGTTTAGTTGATTAGTGAAACTTTCTTTGGTCGTTATTTCTCACCTGTTACTACCCGTCCTGCCCTCCCTTTTCGATCCGTATGTATTGTTTCCTCATATAAACCCGAATTTTCTCGACATCTTTCATTTGGCCTGACGAAAAGCTAACGTTCGAAACGTCAGTTTCTAGCAGATACTTAAGACGATGACCAAATATTTCAACCTAAAGTTGACTTACAGTGTGTTTTATACAAAAAAATTAACAAATATTTTAACTATTCTTGCAGGGTGCTTACTGTCGTTTGCCACAATTACTTCGACACCTTCCAAAGTTATTATGACCAACAGTGGCCTAGCTCTACCAGGCCGCTCAAATACAACAACTGAAGTCCAGACAGGAAAGATGTCGCATTGGCGAGAAGTGCTGTGTGGTGCCGAGGCACCGTTTGAGTTTACTTCCAGAGAGAAACTAAGACACAGAGTAAGTGAAAAGTAATATATCAATCTTTCAAGCCCAACACGGGAATTGTTATCATGAACTTCTGTAAATCAATCGCATACTTTTTCTGTTGTGGTCATTGATTTTCCAAATTGTCGTAACGACTCCGCGTCTGCACGTTGATCAGACTTATGCTTTCTGGTATAATGGTTATCTATAGGGTTTATTTGATTATTTAGTGTCAACGTAGACCATTCGTAAGTAAGAAACAACAAAACATGAACAACAGTAAAAGCTGTCTTCTACTTTAGAGTTCCACAACTATGCAGTGATTTGGTAATTCAGTTCCTGATATTTAGAATTTCACTATAATCTAGGAGTAATTGAGACGCTAACCATGTTATATATAGTGTGCAGAATAAATTTAAGTATATAGTTCTATAATCTTAGGTAGAGTGCTTTTAGATTTGATAGAATAGGTTGATAATTCAGGCAAAACAAAAGGGTCAGTTCTAAACTGCCTAGGAAACTAAGTTAATTGATTCTTCTTTGAGATTCTTTTTCGTTTCTACCCTGGTGAACTGTTAAAATTGAATATTTAATGACATGACAAAGGGTGCAAGCCGATGGTTAATTTAAGCCAATATAGAGAACAAATCTGGACATTGCATTTTTTGAAGATTAGTGGCTTACCAACTCAAAGACATACCACAAAGTAGTTAATGTTTAGCTCCTGTTTTGTTAACCAATTTCTGTATGGCCGTTTGTCCCCGGTGGTTTAAATTTTGTTTTGTTTTGGAAGCTTTGTAACGATAATAAGAAGAAAGAAGGAACACATCTAAATCTACGCCATGTACATTTGGTAGAAGGTGGTTTGGATCACGGGTGTTCTCCTTTGTCTGTGGAACTGGGATGCCGCCTACACAGGTCTTTTTACAAAGACTGGACAAAAATCTAAGCTATTTGTTTGCCATTGTAAATGGCTATCATGTTTAAAAAGATGATAACTTCACACTATGAATTTCCGAAATAGTTAAGAAATTTGAAGTTTTGTTGGGAATTTTTTTAATTACTTGTTACAATCTCTGGTTTCGTAGCACTTTAAATAGGACACTCAGTCTTTCGTAAAAGGTAAGAAATAATCGAAAAGAGTCAAAAATCATCCTATTGATGATGTTTATGTAACACATCGATTGATATATTCTGTAGGATACACATGAATTCAAGGTATGTCAGATTGTGGTACAAGTTGAGGGCTGGGACAAAGTCTCTCCTGTGTCCGTAGATCGCGTTGGAACGTTCTTCAGATTGGCCCAACCTTACAGGGATCACCTCAATTCTTCTTCTATGGTAATTTGTCACAGATCATGTGTTATCATTGGTAATTTCTACCAAATAATTATAATATAATAATAATAAAGGACATTTTTGCTTAGGTAAACTAACACCAAATACGTAAAAATAAAATGTTAGAAATTAGCAGCGTTAAACTAAAGGAACTTACGTAATCATAAACTCGATTTCCGAAGTTTTCTTCCTTTATGTAAAACTCCCAGAAGTTTAATTTTTTATATAAAAAATACTCCCTTTTTAATGCGAAACTTAAAAACCGGTCATTGAACTGCTGATCACGCAGAGTCAGAGAGAGTCAGTTAAAATAAGGTTTATTAAGCGGCCTTATAACGTTTTTATCGTAGAAAATTGCTTGCATGGCTGTAAAAATTATTAACTGTGAAAAATGTCCTTGCTACTGTAGGGAACTGATGTGCAGCCTGTGCGCATAGTATTTGAGGTGACCCTGGAGGGAGGCGCTCGTAAGGTTGTAACTGTTCGTTCAGCCTTGGTCGTGAAAAACAAACTTAATGTACCCGTGGACATCAGAATGCAGCCACCCATGGCTTCTCAGGGTACGTCAAACTTGAAGCTATTCCTGTTTTAGTACGATTGATTTTGTTGATATATTCCTAGTAGATCGTTGCTAGGTTATTTTTTTTTTTGATTGCACACCATACCTAATTTCTATCCAGCCTTTCTTTATTTTTTACTGAGCGTTTCCCAAAAGATCTATAATACCTTGTTATCATGATGATAGTGATATTGATGATGACGGTGTTGATAATCATCGTTTTTCTTCAGAGCCACAGGTTCTCCCCACCCTCCCCTGCCAGGGAACATTAGCCATCCCCCTGCCATGCCTGATGTGGCAGTTGTATGTGCAACCTCATAGCCATGGAGTAGGCTTCTGTTCTGAACCGCTGCAGTGGAAGGAAGTCCTGCGAAGCTACACCACTCTTGATTACTCCTGCCAATGCTACTCCACTGCCAATGATTCTAGATATTTCAGGTTAGTAAAGCAGCCTTCATTAAAGTAATTTTGGCTCGTTCGACTGTTCAGATATCTAAAACAAAGTGAACCTGAAGGTGAATAGCCCTGTTTACTGGGCTTCCTCGCTTTAATTTATGGTAGCTTAAAGGGGTAATGCCCGCCACCGACATGAATTTAGTTTACATTTTTAGTGGCTTAAAGTATTTTGTGCTGCACACACGTTCCATCTATGATTGCATGAACAGAGCTGGACATTAACCCTTTCACCCCCAGTCACTTTATCAACAACTAACTTCTCTCATCATAGCTCAAACAAAAATAACTCAATTTGTAATGAAAAATAAAGAATTGATCAATTGGAATAAGCTGTTGAAGTTAAAAAGCCAAATTCTCCCAAACTGCTTTTATAGGAAGTATCGAGATCAGTTGGGAGAATTTACCAACGTGTCATTTTTCGTGTTTGGGGCTTAAAGGGTTAAATGTTTTGAGTAAGTTACCTATCGGGCCAGTAAAATTCATAATTTACTGGCCAAATGAAAATTGTTCTGGCCTAACTGTGTTCATTCGTTTTGTATTGCTGCTTTCCGCTATCCATAATTTCCATGTTGAACTACATATCTTACAAACTTACTTACAAAAAGTTTGCTGGTCTCATAGACCTTTTCTAAGATAGCCAAACAAAGTGCATTCTGGTCTAGTGTCAGTACCAACATCACCATATTTGGCAACATAAACAATAAATGTTTGTGCTGATGCTAAACCAGAATGCAACATGTTTGCTATCTCAGAAAAGGTCTATTGGGCCACCAATTTTCAAAAGTCACTGGTCTGTACTGGCCCAGAAGTGCAAAAAATGCCTCAGGGCCATCGGACCCTGTTCTATTGTTCCCGCCACGTATCACAAGCATTATGTTTTTACTATTCTTAATTATCTCATGTGGGAACCCGACGGCCCTTTTCTTGGCCTTGCTGTGCTGACGAGTCGTAATAGCTGGCTCATTGCAGTAAATTCTTTAGGATAACCTTTTACTGTTCTTCATTGTCTCGAGTGGGAATGCTTTTACTATTCTTAATTATCTTATGTAAGAACCCGACGGCCCTTTTTTTGGCCTTGCTGTGCTGACGAGTCGTAATAGCTGGCTCATTGCAGTAAATACTTTAGGATAACCTTTTACTGTTCTTCATTGTCTCGACTGGGAACCAAAACCTGTTTGTAACCAAGCTAATGAGGCCCAGTAAGTTCGAAACAGCTGTCCACGGCTGCTTACATCCAGATTCACCATTATTTATGGTAGATTTAAGGGGTAAGGCCTTGGTGCCCATTTTTGTTACAAGTATTTAGTATTAAGTAGAATTGTATTTTTATTCAACTTTACACCGTGAAAGCTTTGCACTTTTACTGTCACTTTAATCAATGAAGATTAAAGGAGTAATGTCCTCTACCAAATGGTTTTAGTTTCCACCATTTGTGGTTGGAAGTTACAAAAAAGCCTCATGTAGACGACACTTAGCCACACCCCACAAGTGTTTCACTACTACATTACAGTGTGTATTATTTCTTATTCAAGCTTACTGATTTCAAACTAAAAAATCTCTTTTCAACCTTATTTCAGGTTTTGTGTTGCGGCCAAGAGAGAAGGTTATCCAGACGATTTCACTCCCGAAATAAACTCTGACGTCCAGTCCAAACGGCTCAAGCTCTCTCCCCACCCGGCCCATACACTGACTCTAATGCCCCCCCTGACGTTGGTCAACCTCCTACCATGTGACATGAGCTATCGCATCAAAAGTGTGACGTGTATTGGAACCATTAGGGCGGGAAAGTCAGTCCCTATTTACTCTGTGAGTGGAAACGGCGATACGACACAGTTAATGTGATGAAGAAAGTTTCGTCTTTTTGAAACAAACTTGAGATGATCCTGTTCTTTTAACCGTACTATAGTTTCTCATCATTATGCTTTAATGTTGGTCTTTATATTGTTTGTTTGGTCGTATTTTCACGAAATAGACTTTAAAGATGAGGCTGTTTTTTCTAAGAAATCGTAAAAATCTGTCTCAAAGGTTGTTGGTATCTAGATTCGTGTTGGTGGGTATTGTGAAGTTGAAAGTCAGGGTACGTAGTTAGTCATCAATTCTAAAATCTTAGAAGTAGTCTAACATATTCTTTTAAAGGTTAGGTTTACTGGAATTTTTAGAGTCTTGTGTTGAAAAGGTGTATGTGGCTGCAGTTGAAAAATTTGTTTACGCTTCGAATTGTCAAATTCTGGAGAAATTTCATTCTAAATTAATTTGACGTCAATTTTGTTTTATTTAACGCTTTATGTTAATTTATCTCGGTTTCAACTACCAACCTGTAAATTACTATCATCATCCTTCGGGCTTTCTCTCAACCGATTTCTATTGATTTCGACGTCTTCTTAACCTAACCGTGTCCCTCTTCAGGTGAACACAGACAGAGCGTTGGACATGGGAATTTGTATTGAGAATTTCAGCTACTGTGATAACATCAGAATATTGAGACGGCAACCTGGAATGGTTGAGTACCCCCGGATGTATGTAGACTTGCAGGATCCAAAGAGACGAACACTAACGGTTATCTGCAAAGTCTCAGTCCGGCCAGGAGGATCAATACGGGTTTGTACCTAATTTTTTGATAGGATTTTGTTTTAGAGTACGGGGATTAAAAGGTTGGAAGATTTGGGTATCTGGTAAGCGAAGAAATGACTGAATTGGGCGAATGGGGTATGTGATAAGCAAAGAAAATTTGTAAGGGAGACGAAATAAACTGTCTGTTGAACGAAGAAATGTTGGAAATTGAGACAAATAGACTGTACTGTTAAGCAAAGAAAGGTTCGAAGGGAAGATTAACGGGCTATCTAACCTTACAGCAACAGTTCTATAACTAAAAAAAACTTTTTCGGGATTTGTTCTCTTCAGTGCAAGATATTAACTAAACGAGAAGATATTGGTGATTAAAGGATCACTCGTTCCTGTGAAGTTTAAAAGATCTTACCTAGTAAATCTACTGAAGGTTAATTCCATGATTGAGACGGGAATGTCAAGAAACACAATTTGAAAACTTTGAAAATGACAGTATATTCAATACCCTGGTTTCTTCAATCAGAATCAATTGATTTGCTGGAACGTTTTTTAAAGGACGGAACATTAAAAATGTTTGGTATTACATGTTGTGTACTTTGAAGACACTTTGTAAGTGAAAATTCATAATTTTTGTGCATATATCGTTTTTGAAAGTTTGGACCAGATATTAAGGACATGGCCATAGATTCACAACAATAAAAGTAGTTAAGATTGGGTGATTTCTGTGTTTTAGATTGCAATTTATGCTCCATATTGGATGGTGAACAACACTGGGATCCCGCTAATCTTTAAGCAGGATGGGGTGCCGTACGAGAATGCAGGACAGTTTGAAGAGCATGAAATGGCTCGCAGCCTCATCCCTCTTCCCTTTTCTTTCTCGGACAGAGATGCGCCATTGAGGTACACACGAATTCATGAATTGGAGAAGCTGTTGTTTGAAGATTATTGCTGTAAGTTTAATTATTTTGCAATCATTTTCTTTCATTCTAAACATTTAACTGATTGATTTTTAATCAGATGTCAAATGCGTGTTGGGAAGGCATATCACTCAGTATCAGGGAGACCAGTTTGGTAAGTGATTACAAAATGTAAGTGTCGACTTCAAAATTTTGAAATTGAGTCTGATTTTCAACGGAACATAAATTTATCTGCGTCATATAAGTACCTACATAGGTTTGCAACCTAAAAAATACAAATTTTTTACAATATGCAATAATAAATGTATACTCATTGACCGTTTTTGAGGTTTTTATGTACTGGTATAAAAGATAAAATTAATAAAGCCAATAATGAAACAAAATGAATGATCTCTTGGTTAAAAAGCAAATGTAACCGCGAAGATTGTATCGTAATGTTGCTTTTCAAGACCAGTGAAACTACTGTTACTCCATGAATGTGTTAAGGCTGATAAAAAAAATATATATATTTTCTTCAAGGAGCAACCCCTTCTCGCTCGACAGCCCAAGAGAGTTCAGACAGATTCACGCCAGACAGGGAAGCGGACGGCCAGACAAGTAAGAACATATTTTTTTATTTTTCGCTAACGTTTGCTCTGAAGTTAAACCGGCGTTTTGTAGATTGTCACATAAGAAGTTAATATAAGACTGACGAGATTAAAAACTTATGTAACTAAAAGTGCTTTTATTATATGATTGTTTTTATTAAGCGTGTAATAATACAGTTAACACTGGTATTTTACATTTTAGTAAAGTGAAAACAAAAAAGAGATACATTTATATTGCGCCTTTTCCATATGAATATGCTCAAAGGCACATTATAATAATCAGTGTACCTCCAGCGGACCGAAAGCACAAATAGGCGCCTATGGCAGCCGTTTTATGCAGTCCATGTATGCTGGTACTCATTTACCTATCTCAGAAGGATGGAAAGCTGAGTGAGCTTTAGCGGGAAAGAAGGTCAACCAAATGTTCAACCCTCAGCCAGGCCGGGGATAGAACCCGGGACCTTAGGATTGAAGGCAGAGATCTTATCAGTGCGCCGACCCTCCTTGTAGATTATATTAACATGTAAATTATAGCATAACTTGATAAAAGGATACCAATTTCAGTCTTTGAAGCTAAAGTGCTTGAAGTTAATGTTATTTGATTTTAACCAAATTTTTTGCTTTCACGTCGATCGGTGGTTACAAATAAGATAAAGAAAAATGAATGAACTCAAATTGAATTATTAAGATATAAAACAAGATAATTAAAGATATGAATCGATTATCAACACTCATAATTTCCTTATCCAAGATTAACAATTAGATGCCATATTATATTTTTGTTAACCTTCCCAAATATCCCTCCAGAAGATTAGGAAAAATCTCCCCACCCCTGGACCCTAGTGGTTACAAAGTGCCCATCAGTGTGGTGAATCGCAAAGTTATCTACCGCGTGCAGGCTGGTTGCGAGTTTGAAACCAAAGCTAATCATGGTGTCAGGTTGATCACTGCCAAGGATCGGTAATATATGCGCTATACGATTTATTATTGTGTTAAGCGATTTTTCAGGATGAAGTGTTCCTTTCGACGCCAATGATGACTACCCCACTGGTAGTAAAAAACATCAATCTCCTACAGTAGCCATTCTTATGACTACTTTAACCCGAACGATCATTTAACATCGTGTTCTGTAACTACTTAAAGGAAACCTCCACTGTAAAACATTCTAAGAGTAAATTGAAAACCTCTCTTACCATATATCTATTTTTCACTGCAAAACTGACAATTATACATATTAGGATAAAAGCGGACTAATTGATTTGAACATATTTTTTGTGTGCGCGCGGCCATCTTGAATGTGACGTAACTTGGTTGTAGTGCCAGTCCCTTAACTCGTTCTTTCCCATTGTATCAATTAAGAGTAGAGACTGGCACTACAACCAAGTTACGTCACTTCCAAGATGGCCGCGCATACACAAAAAATGTTCAATTCAAATTAGTCAGTTTTTACCCTAATATGTATAATTATCAGTTTTGCAGTACAAAAATAGATATATGGTAAGAGAGATTTTCAATTTACTCTTAGAATGTTTTACAGTGGAGGTTCCCTTTAACATCGTGTTCTGTAACTACTTAACTTAAACCATGTATTTTTCTCTTTTGAACATGATGATGGTGATTTTATTTACTAGGGTTTACGATATTGGTATTGATGTGCGTTTTGGCAAAGGAAGATACCGAGACACTCGTATTGTTACATTTGCCACTCGTTACCAACTGGAGAACAAGACCCAGCACACTCTTGCCTTCTCTCAAAGACATTTTGTCAGAGATCAGGTGAGATATGTACCCTTTTCTCCATGAACACTGCTTAATCCATTTAGTCGACGTTTCCATATTTATGAAATTACAATAATTGACCTAATAAAGATCAGCTTTTAAAGTGTTGTTGACCTCAGGTATTTTTTTAATAACAAGCCAGGTAGTACCTACGTACTAGTATCAATACTTGCAGCCGCTAATATGGGTACTAAGGCCACGTTGGTAGTGGGCATTACCCCTTAAATCTACCGTAAATAAAAGTGAGCCTGATGTTAGCAGTCACTAATATGGG
>JAOEHV020350623.1:0-24584 GCA_025447995.2 Isaurus tuberculatus | reverse complement strand
CACGTTGAGCAATAGTAGAAAGGTCGGGAATGACGTCAAAACCCAGTCCCCCGACAACGCGGTCGTTAACCAAGATGACTTCAAATTTTGCTAGTTTGAGCCACTGTAGAAAAAAAACTATTTGACCAAATTTAAAAATTTTTTCGCAGATGTACTTAAAATTATATGTTAAATGATTTTAGCCAAAAAAAATTTTTAGTGTTAGTAGCACTTTAAGCTATGTACATTACTATTTTCTGCACTTAAACGTTTATCACGAAAAAAGGAGAAAAGGTAATCTGTATATGTTGAATATAGAAACATGTCTCTTCAAAGGTGGGAAATTTGTAAGGCGCCGCTTGACTAAAAGTTGGGCGATTCGAACGAACAGAGAAGCTCAGTACTTCGAATTTCTAAGCATGGCTAAACATTCCATTGTTATTAAGATTTTGAAATCCTACGACTAGGCTTTATTAATACCATCAATACTTATCTCTTATCATGGAAAAGAAATCAATAAACCCTGATTTTTGATAGATATGGAGTCGCACCATTCCAAACTTCTCAACAAAAGTTTGTTTTCACCCTAATTTGTAACAGTACTTTAGACTTGGCAAGGACTGAAGCCCAACTTAAAAATAACGTATTTCCTCGACTAAACGCCGCGGTGTTTATTAAATTTTTCATGATTTGGGTGCGGCGTTTATTCGAGGGGGGCGTTTATTTAAAATGCTGTTTATTTTTTTAAACAAACAACCATAACTTTATTTTAAAAAGTAGAAAAAATGATACAGTTCCTTGTCTGGCTGTACAGATCAAGCTTTACAGTTTTAAAACTACAACTTGTTGCGCTTGTAAACGCGTAAAAAATCAGATAAATGCGATGTTGGGAATTTTTGTCTGTGCCTTTCAAACTTTAAACTTACAGAGTGTGGCGTTTATTCGAGGGCGGCGTTTATTCGAAGAAATACGGCATAGAAAAATAAAAAAAACTATACATCCATTGGGAAAATCCTACTCTCAACAAACAATTGTATCACGCTAATATGAAACTTTCTAGTTAACTCTTGGTTCTGTAGTTTCTATAGTTATTCTTATCACAGGTTCGTACATCTTAGGAAGAGTGAGTGAAATTCAGGGAATTTTAAAGGACTTTCAAGTTCATGTAATAGAAAATCCAAGGACTGATGGACTAGAATTCAGTATTAATACCGTTAAGTTTTTAATAATAATCATAATAATAATTATTATTATAAGTTTTTAGTGTTACTGAATTGTTATTGTATCTTGTACTTCTCGTTTCAATCCAATCTTTTTTTCTGACCTTACATTGTAGTTTTAACTTGTAAATAGCCACCTGTTACAATTAGCCTCTAAGATTATCACAGGTGGATTGCACTCTATTTTTTGGTACATTTTCTTGTTTATAAATGTAACTTTTCAATATTAACTGTCTGTGCAAATAAAGTATTGTTGTTGTTGTTGCTTGAAAAAATAACTAAAAAATGTTAAAACTGCACCTTAAGTGATTTTTAAATCAATCGCACATTGACTGCAGTATAAGATATAACTACTCACTTTTTAGAATTTGAAAATAAAATTTAAATGATTGCTTCGGGCGAGCAGTGATCGTGACAAGGCCGCCAGAGTGGCGAGTATAATTATAAACTTTTTACCCAGTACAAAAACAGCATGTTAATTGATTAAAATTTGTAAGTGTACACAAAGTTGTAGGAAAATTAACAGAAAAAAGCTGTGTTTCATCAATTAGTTACAAAAGAACGTTAAACTATTGCGAAAAATTTTTTTATTTCGGGCGAGAAAAATCTCAGCACGTTATCATCATCGTCATCAACATCGTCATCAACATCATCATCACCATCATCATCACCATCATCATCACCATTATCATCATCATCATCATCATCATCAACATCATCATCATAGTCATCATTGTCGTCGTCGTCTTCTTTTAGTTATTTGGGAGCTTAAACAAGGACGACGAGGACGGCTACGACGACGCCATGAAACAATAGTCTTAATGAACAAAAACAATGGCTCTGCACGCCCCACACGTGAGTTTTACAATTTGGTACATTTCTTAGCCGTTTTCGTCCTGACAACGACGTAAATGGGCAAATTTGAGGTAATAAGGAGAACGCGAGCACCTGACAATGAATTTTCAATTTTTTCTACAAACAACCACACCGTTCATACCAATATCAATCGTGCAATGTTGATACACACTTTCTATTCCGAACAACTTGGAATAGTGGCGATATCATTACAATAACGGGAAATAATATTTTGTGACAACGTTCTCGTAGCCGTCGTCGTCCTTGCTTAAGGTCCCCATTTTCAGTTGCTACAAGCCCGAGCAGCGACAGTTTAAAAAGGGAACCCTTACCTCCGGTTCTGATTATTTATGTAACTTGTAACTAATGATGACAGTATATTGTTGGAAAATATTTTACGTGTCTCTAAATTTGCTGTACTTATCGTATTAAAAAACATATATTGAAGGTATACCGCTTTCGAGGCATGTATTCCATGATACATACTACATTATTCTATCTAATGTTATGCAAGCTTTAATAATTGATTAAATAATTAAAGAGATATTTTTCAGTTCTTGCCTTCGTGTTTTTCCTTTCCTGATTCTTGTTATTTTGTTATGTTACTTAGTTACAAGTTCTTGTTTTGTTGCTTGTTGCAACCATTTGCCAACTGTGGCAGCGACCTCCTGCAGGTCAAAGATATCAAAAAGATTTTAGGACACAAAGTTAAAAACAAAGTAAACAGCTGAATTTTAATGGATGGCAAAGTTTACGAAATACAAAATCTTAATTTATTATTCATATCTACATATCTTTGCCTCTTAGCCAACAGTATTCATGTACTTTCCAAAATAAAACTTATATTATGTTTCTTTATAATTAGTTAAAAAATCATTGTACATTGTAGTTTGTAATTTTTCACATTACATTTTCAGCCCATTTCTTTCTTAGTTTTATTTTAATATTTAATTTGTAAACATGAGCTTGCCTCGATTAGCTGTGCTATTTGTAGGTTCATGTATTGTATATATGTTTTGTAATTTATTTAATAAATTGAAATTGAATTGAAATTGAATATTAAGAAGTGACATTGGTTTGTAACGCGTGAGTTAGAGTATACAGGTTCCAATGTTTTGATCATTGCCTTAAGGTGGCTCTATGTAGCTTTTTGGCGCACGAAGCATGGGTACGAATGGCATGCGTAGTACCGTAACTTGATGAATTTCTATTTTGATGACGTCACGAAAAACAAGGGTTTTGGAGTGATCTTAAAACGCATATCAAGCACATTCCAGACGGCTAATTTTTTTGAAAAATGGCACATGGATAGGATTTTTCTTTTTCTCGCAGTTAGGAAAAAATCATCAAATTTTATACATACATGTAATACGCGTCAAAAACGAAAATTGCAAACTCCTCCGAAAATTATGTACAGATTCTCTTGTAGCTTTGTCAGTTGATACTCCTTGGATGTTTACTCTGATCATGATAGCAATGATAATGGTGACGGCGATGGTGATTATGGTAGTGATGATCAAGATAGCAATGATAACGGTGATGGCGATGGTGATTATGGTAGTGATGATCAAGACAGCAATGATAACGGTGATGGGCTAATGATGATAATGATGAATGAGGATGGTGGTGATGGCACTGGTGATAATGGTGGTGGCAGTGGTGATTATGATGACGATGTGGACAGCGCCGGTGGTCATGGTTGTGTTAGTACTGATGATGGTGGCATTGACAGCAAAAGTTATTATGGCGATGATAATAACACTAATAAAATTTCCTCTTTGCCTCTAACCTTTCGGGCCCATCTAAGAACAGAAGAGTCAGTTGGGCGGTCATCAGCCATATTCTGACAGTGAGATGTACCCGGGATAAAGATGGCCAACTCCGATTTCCCTTCGTTTGACAATACACTCAGCGCATGCCATGGGTCGATGGAACCTAAAATCGGATGCAGATATTTCACCAACGTATTAATACATCACACTCAATTTTTGATCGTTAGCCCTTCGTAATCGCGACACACGAATTACTCTGTCGAAGGGCAAAAGTTTGGGATGTCAGCTCCTTACCGCTACTAAAGGCGATTATTTGAAAACTTCAACCAAATTGTTAGTTGGCAAATTAATTACATTTGCTCTGCCAAACAGCTTAAGTTTGAAACCACAGCTCCTTACACTACTTACAGTAGTGATCAAAAAAATTTTCAACCAAGGCAACTTTTAATTTCCTAATTGACGCGATACACATCGAATAATATTAATCGTTGTACACCTTTGACTTGCCCTGATGGCTCCATTAAAATTGTTTTGCTCTTTAAGTGCCTATGACACGTTTTTTTTTTCTCGCAAATTTGGAAAATATAGCGTTACAAACATATTATTCCAAAATTTGAGTTATGTAAATAAAATCTAGCAATTTTATATGCGGTTTAAAATGGTTATTTTGCCACTACTAATTGTCAAAGGGACTGGTTCGAGTGACGTAATGTACGGAGCACAGCAGTGAGGTTAGCGTTGTTTTTACTTTGGTGTCAAAACTTTTAAAAACATGTCATTCTTCTTTTGCATGTCAGGTACACAGGCGAACTTGATGATTATAGTTTGAAAACCATCTTTCTTGACACGCCTTTTTCCAAACATTTGAAAAGAAAATTCGCGTAAAGACATAAAATCAGTAGTTTGTCGACAGACAGGGTCAGTAGCTAGCGCCATTATCTGCGAAACACTCCTTAATATAAATATAATAGTCATTTACCTCACTTGCAGTAAGGGCTTCGCAAAATGAATTTAAAGGATTGTTTTGCCCCCAGATAATTCAACCATTAACAGAAAGGCATGAGGTTACATCACGTGGGGGTTTCTAAATCTAAATCTAAATGGTACTCTCAAACACAGGGTTTATAATGGTTAAAGGCACAGGAATGTCAGCGTTCACGGTTCTAGTCATAGAAATGACTTGATCTTATTAGGTCGTTAACGTCAACTTCACGTGAAAGTAGGGTAATTAATTCAGTTAGGCTATCCTTCGCAAAACTTGAGCTACGTCTTAAATCCCGAAAACATAGGTTAAAAATTCAATTTTAAAGGCATAACACAATGAGAATAATCGAATATAGCAACCTGTTCTAGGGAGAAAACTGTTCAAAACTTACCGTTAACAAACACAATTTTTGTTCCCTTTGGTGTTCTTCCCCCATAGTAAGCATTAGTAAATGCAACTCTCTCGTACACTTCATCGGCAGCGATACCAAAAACATCTTGGCACATGTCTAGATCTTCAAATAGGTCCTGGTGTTTGGAAAACACGCAACTGGTGTTCTTATCACAGGTTTGATCTGCGGTAATAAAAGTTATATTCAGTTGAGAGGTCAATTACATATCAAGCTTTATGCCCCTAAATTTTATCACTTGTTATAGTCCTTTTTAAAAACCCATATTTTCGATAAAAATAGTGGTTAGCCTTGGTGCTCGAGAGCACCCGAGCGGCCATTTTGGCAAGGGGGGACCGTTTTGTGCTTAAGAGCACCCAACAGGCATTTTTGGCAAGGGGTTAGCTTTGGTGCTCGAGAGCATCCGACTGGCATTTTTGGCAAGAGGTAAGGGTGGTCAACAGCACCCGACTGGTTTTTCTTGGCAAGGGGTTAGCTCTGGTACTCGGAGAGCATCTGACTGGCATTTTTGGCAAGAGATAAGTGTGGTCAAGAGTACCCGAATACTTTTTCTTGGCAAGGGGTTAGCTTTAATACTCAAGAGCAGCCGAGTGGCAATTTTGGAAAGGAGTTAGACTTGGTTCTCAGAGCACCCAACTGGCAGTTTTGACTGACTCATAGAAATAACTTTACATACCATCATTCGAGTTTCATCAGGTTATGGCTGGTGTTACGAGTTGTTGGCAATTCGCCATTTTAAATCCCGTCCAACTTAAACCCCCACCCACTATCTCTACTACAGATTAATAAAAGTAGCAAACGTACATGAACAAAAAAAACTGTCATTAACAATACACTCAGTGTAAAATCCAAAACTTCAAATGTCTAAATGCTCGAAAATATTTCTTGGTATTAAGCCTTTCAAATATTCTATCTGGCATATTGATATCTAAGTCAACGTGAGACTCTATAAAGAGGATTAATGTGGTTGATGAAAAATTTTTCTCAATCATTATGACTAAACGAAACGTAAGCTATACAACCACTACATTGTTTCTAAGTGCATGTGCTGGCCTTGGAAAACAATTTTGCAGGTTGGTATGATTTTCTTAGTAACAAATAGTTTGATACCCGTTGCTGCGCACTGCGCTTCTCAATCAAATATTCTTTTAGAGCGCTTATGACACCAATTTTTTTTTTTTGCACATCCAGGGCTCGACCTTAACTTTTGAACTTGATAGTCAAATGGCTAGTAGATGGCCAGGATTCACTAGCCATAAATGTGTTTTTAATAGACATTTTATTTTAAAAAGCACGAGAAAAAATGTAAACTGCTGTTGTTATCAAACTGTAATAAAAAGTTTCGATTGGAACCCTGTTCAGATGATTCAGCTGCCTTTAAAAACAGAAATGCTCTAATATCCATGACAATCAAGCGGCGTGATCGTAGATTTGAATTTCAATATGGCGGACAATTATTTTTGCTACAATTGCATCATGGGTATACTACTTGGCTCTATGCTCCCTAGTCAAGCAATATCAAGATGGCGGTGAATAAACGCGAATTAACAATTATTTTTCGAATACAGGATTACTTTTCTTTCTTTTATTCATGCCAGTTGTTAATAAGGAAAAATGTGGA
This sequence comes from Isaurus tuberculatus, assembly GCA_025447995.2. Taxonomy (NCBI): domain Eukaryota; kingdom Metazoa; phylum Cnidaria; class Anthozoa; order Zoantharia; family Zoanthidae; genus Isaurus; species Isaurus tuberculatus. The sequence continues at coordinate 17,743 of JAOEHV020350623.1, read as the reverse complement.
AAACATTTTAAGGCTTATGTTATTTATAGAGGTGAAAATTAAGTAGTCTAGATGGCTAGTAAATGAGCAAAATCCACGAGCCAAAATTCAAAATCTACTGGTATTTGGCTAGTAGACCACCGACAAGTTCGAGCCCTGCCATCATTTGGAAAATAAAAAAAACCCGTACGAATCCAAAATTTGAGGTGTGTAGGGAAGTGTGTAGGCAAATACTGGCGATTTTATAAGCGCTTAAAGTTCGGATATTTTAACCGAAAATGGTAGTTGTCTCGTGCGGCCAAAATGCTACCTACACAATAGATTGTGATGTAATCTAGGGTGCACAAAATACTTTTTAGTATGGAGGAGAAACAAAAAAGGGAAGAAAGAGGAGATGATTGTGTTGCTGGCACTCCCAATAGACAGAGCCATACATGTATACATTACATCACTCTACCCAGTGCCTGTACCCATTTTAGTAGCAAAATAACCATAATTTTAAACTGCGTATAAAATCGCCAGTTTTTATCTTAAGTACACAACTCAAACTTTGGAATCGTACACTTGAAACGTTATATATGTATGCTGATACTCATTTACCTATCTTGGAAGGATGGAAAGCTGTGTGAACTTTAGCAGGAAAGAAGGTCAACCAAAATTAATGTTCAACCCTCGACCAGACTGGGGATTGAACCCGGGACCTTAGGGTTGGGAGGTAGGGATCTTACCACTGTGCCAACCCCTCTGCCATATATATAATCTTTTGGTCCACTGGGAGTAAACTGGTTACTGTAATGCGCCTTTGAACATATATATCCACATGGAAAAGATGCATTATAAATGTATTATTTTACTTTACTTTTACTGTAATTTCCAAATGTGCAAAAAAAAAAACATTTCGTGTCATTGGCAGAAAATACAGACTATGTTAAATGCAGTAGTTTTTTTTTCTAAAAACATTGTTTTTTCCCTCAACAATTTTAATGCTAACACGAGATCACGGGTCCAACACAGATAGAATTATAATTTTACTGGTATTTATTAATAAATTCCTCATCAAAAATAAAAAAATATAAATAAATAAGTAAGTAAGTAAATAAACAATAACCAAACAAGCAAATAGAAAAGGATCTTCTCATACTCACAGTAACCGAATTGAGTACAAGTTTGATAGTACCACTGTCTCATCATTGAATATCCCAGAGGGTCTTCTTTTGTGTTCTTCAGCTGCACAATAAAGTTCTTGTAACTGTTATCTGTGCAGCCCGAGTGTAGAACCTTTTTAGTCATCTGAAAATTTTATCAATAAAATTATAGTGTTCATCATGTATTAGGTGTATCAATCAAATGATTACAAGCTTGCAAATAACAGTCGGTCACCGAACAAATGTCCAGTAAATTTGAGGTTTTGACTAGTAAAAGCATCACCTGGTCGAACACTGTGACCATGCATTTCAGATACTGACAATAAAAATTAATTTACTTGGAGTTTGGCTTCCTGTCCATTCAAAACTGGACCTGGCCTGACAAATGACCTGCCTATAGAAAAAATTATTTGCAGCCTTGGATATGCATTAGTACAAATTACAGAATTAAATTTTAATGGGAAATAAAGTACATATGCTGTGATCTGTAGGCCGGACTATTAGGCGAATTGAAAGCGTATTTACATCAAGGAAATGTGTGCATAATCCTTAAGTTGCCCATTTTTCTACAGTTTACTGACTTTTTTAAAAGTCGCTTCCTGTTTGTATTTACTAGATACTAAATTTTGCTGAAGCAAAATTGGTAAAAAATTTGTCTTCTATCAAAGAAAACTCATCAAATTTTCCCAGTCGGCATAAGAACTGGAAAATAAACCCCCCACTAAAACATCATATCTTTCATATTTAGATGTGAAAAACCCCACCTTAAATTGCCACAGGATTCAAAGCAAAATTAAAATCCTCTTTTTATAAACTGGTAAACCAAAAAATTACCTTTTTAAAAAAGGTCATCAAATTGTCATAAGGACTGGAGCTTGAATTTGTCATTCGAGAACAGAGAACCGAAATGTTCATTGATGGTGCCTGACCATTGTACTGTACCACGCCCATAAACACTCCAGCCAAGTTGGTCACAAACATTGCAGTATCATTAACATTGGAAATATTATTGCAGGAGTTGAAGTCTTTTGCCAGCTTCGAGTATTCTTTATCAGCAATCAATCTGTCAATCTCTTTGAATGCTGTGTTCACACTTTCTGAGCACTGACAAAATAGAACAATTGAAATCATCACAACAACAAAATTACACTAATTGCATAATTCATAATTCTGCTTTAGAAACTTCAGTAAATGTTAAACACTTAAACATAAATAAAATTTGACAAATATCAGAGAAATACCAAATGAAAACTAATAACAGGGTCTATAGATGTTTGGTCAAAAAAAGTTTACAAAATTTTCAAGAACCAAATTTACAAAAATCAAAGTCTGGAATAGTTGAAAATAGGTAAACTAATTTCAGAGGCAATTACATTTATTATTTATTCCCGTGAAAAAGTTTATTTTCCTGGTCTCACCTTGACTAATATTCTTTTTCGAAGTTATACTGCCCTGAATTTTTAAATTTCAGTTTCAAAAAATTTCCAGGTTCCATACTGACTTATTACATTCGTTGCATTCTCAGTTCAATTCAATCTAAAAGTTTTATGGTGATGACTATACACTCTCAAAAGAGTTTCAAACTTTTACAGTATTTAAGCAAACTGCACTTTCTTGTTACACTCAGACTCTATGCTAGGAACATATACAATGTACAGTAATTTTCATTATGTTGCATGCAGGAATGTGTATGATAAAGACTTGTACCTTCTTTGATCCCCGAACAAGAAGGGAACTCAAACTTGAAGTCACAACCTAAAAATAAATGGTATTTTGTGATAACCTCAGTAGGGTAAAGAAAGTAAAGAAAGTATATAATTTATGAAGAACATTATTGACACGGAGTCCAAAAGGAAGGACAAAGAGGGGTCAGCAAACATCTGAAAACAACACTTCCAACTTCAAAAAATTATAAGTAATTTTTGAGGCACCTTAAAAGAAATCTGAGACATCTTTTTGTACTTCAATGTAGGTAGATTCGATTGCTCAACAAAACAAATGCATGATGCTCAACACTCAGTGTGTTTCTTAAGGCTTGAGAAGTAGGGTACACTAAGTGGGAAAGCAGGTACACCTGGAGTGGGTACGAGGTCATCAAGCGCCAAATGCTCAAGTATCTCGAGAGTTCTGGGGACATCCTTAGAATTATTTTGAACTTTCGAGTTGGGGAAAGCCGGTACGGCCGTCGGGGAACGTCGGTACAATTTACCGGTGTACCAGCCTTAAGAAACACACTGACACTTAAAAATAAAATCTAATATAAATTAGTGTCATTTTGGGAAAGTATACCTCACATGTGAATTGTAAAAATTACTAGCTAAAACTAATACTATAACGATTTTAAAAACGTCATTCTCTACCCTTTCAGAAAATGTATACTTTTTTAGGATTGGCCAAATACTTTGTGAGTTACACGCTTTTTAATCAAACACCCCATGTATCCTTAAAATGAAACAGAACTAATTCAAAAATCGACTTCAAAATGTTGCATTTTTAATGCAGAGTCTTTTATCTTCATTTCTCTGTTTTCCTTGCAATTTTAAGAATAAATTTAAATAATGATACATTCAAAAATACTAGAAGGCAAGATTTTTTTTTTTTGAGGGGGGGGGGGTAATTCTTGGGGGGCATATGCCCCCTTTGCTGCTGCAACTGCCTAATAAATCCCATAATTAAAAAATAATATATTAATTAGTATATACAAACTTGGTGACCTTGTGAATATTCACATTGTGACTGGTTCGCTATTGTGCTACATTTTAGAAATTAAAAAAGTAATATCTCAATACCTTATTGTATCCTTTGAAGTTAGTCTTGGCCAACACTGGTGCAGATGAAGCAACTGATCCCACCACAAGATGAGGATACTATAAATTCAATTTACAAAATATTTAATATTATTAAATATTAATCTCCTCATTCAGCTTACTGAGTTTACAACATTCAGTACACAGAAAACTGTTGTTGATATGAAATTAATTCTTTTTAGTATAAACTCAGGGAGTCCGAAAGACCAAATGGTTATGCCTTTTCTTCCCACTATATAGGCATGGGTTCAAGTCTTGGACTTGAATGTGGGATGAGATTTATCAGACAGTCTCAATTTGACTACTAAATTTACTCTGAATTTCTTCCCTTGGCAAAAGCGGACTATCAGCTTATAATTCAATTTGATTTTGGCGATTTACTCCAAGGTTATATATGAGCTGTATAGTGGCAGCTATTGCAGTGACACTGTCTTTATACCTGTGTGTGTGTGTGTGTGTGTGTGACAACCAGTTATTTATTAAGGGAATAAAACAGCATCGCACATGTTTCTAGACAAGTTTAGAAAATGGTTATGACGTAAGAGGGCACGAGAAAAGTGTTGAGAGAAAAGCTGTAATTCTGAGTTTCGCACCTAAGCGCTCATCAGACAGATCTTTATTCAATAAAAATATACCTTCTTATATACAAATTAGATTTTTTAAGTAGCTAATTACGTCTTTATTGTGATATAATTCTATTCATTGCGTGAAATAAAGATTCTATAGAACTATTGTTGGCGGTTTGTGAAATTTGCTAATAAAACCTTTGTCTTGTGGCAGCATTTAGATATGAGTTCTGTTCTTATATTATATAATATATATAATTCTAAATTATTAGTACTGAAACCATTGATAATATTTATTACATCATGTAGTATATAGTTTTAAAATACCTTTATTCTGTACCATGCTGACAATGAGCCAGGGTAAGATCCTCCATAACTAATCCATTTGTTCTTTTCAGACAATTTGAATGCCTTTGTTGCAAACTCATAAAAATTTGCAAGATCAGCCAGTCTTAAATAAATTGAAAAATCAATATAATTATTTTTTGTTGCTATTGGAAAATGAAAATCAATATGTTTGCAAAAAATTTAATCTAAATGAAGGGTCTAGTGCAAAAATGATGTAAGTGACTTTTTATGAAGTTGTCAACTCTCCCTACATTATCCCTATATCTTTTCATAACTTTTGGGAGAATTAAGCATTTCATACAAAGTCACTTACGCTATTTTTGCACAAGGCCCTTCAAATGTTGCTGAAATACATCACCTATTAGACATCACTTATTATTAATTCATGTGAAGTTCATTTAGTTCAAAATAGAAAATAGGCCAATAATCATCTTGTTTTGCAGCTGGGTTTTATTTAGTACTTTTCTCCAGAATTAAGAACCAATTTTAAGAACCTAAGTAGCCTAAAATTGTGTTAACTACCATTTATATAAGAACCTGTTTAGGCTATTTCCCAAAAATGTAGGTTCTTAGTTGCAGGTTTTTACTGTACTGTTTTTTTTGTAATCTGAAGAAAAAAGTGAAAATGAATTTTGTGACCAGACATGATGATTTACTCAATATTTTTCCCAATAAACAAAGGAACAGCTGAAAAGCTAATATAAGAGTCTCAGGTCATATCAGTTCTTTGTATCTGGCTGGGATAGGTAAATTTTTTGGGAAAAGCAATTATACAAGATATATAAAATTATGTAACAAACTATTTGAAAAAATCTGTCATCACATTTGGATGCATTTTCAAGAAGACACACAGTTTGGTTAGATTACAGAATATCATAATTCAAATTATGGTAAATGCAAAAAGTTTGCAGGGGGTTAACCACATGTAACTGCAGGACACAATTAATTTTCATTATTTGTCATGTTAACAAAGCAGAAAACAGAATTTTTAGAACATATGAAAATAAATTGATTGAAATAAAGACTTACGCCTGCTGACTTGAAAGAAAATGCATATTTTCATCAGCAAGATAGTTCTCAAATTGGCTCTTTCCATAGTATCTGTGTTCTACAGCAAACAACAAAGCCCCATATTCTTTTGCGAGCTCAACAATGTGACCTGTAAAATATAATGTTATAATAAATGCCACATAAAACAGACTTTAGTTAAAGGGAGCAGTCATTAAGTAACTGTAATGGGGCAATGGAAGATGTTTGATAGGGGTTAGAAACCAAATTGGGTTTTGATGGTGGGGGTCGAAACATTTTTCAAAAAACATGGAGGGGTATGACACCAAAAACCACACCATTATGTTTGGTAATCAATGTTTATCACATTGCAGTTTTATGTAATCAGAAAGGGCACAGATGGCTTAAATATCAAATTACAACTCAGTTCATATTATGTTCCATCAATCATCATTGTCCAACTCAACATCAACTTGCAACATTTCCATGTCACTTGAAATACCAGAGCTATCTCTGTTTTTTGATTTTTTGATGATGCTAGTTTTTTGTTCCTGGATTCATTGTCCTCCTATGATTTCTCAAGCACAAGGTCCATCTCCTTTTTTAAGCCTGGTACTAAAACTATGGCATCTGCTGCAAAATGTTTTCAGTTTACAAGAAGTAACTAGGTCATGAAATGCAAAATAACTTAATACTTGTTTATGCACAACTTGTAAGATGCTATGGTTGGTCTTCACTCTCCAACTACTTTAGCAATGAAAGTACTGTAATTGCTGTTTAAAGACATTTTTTCTTTTCTTAAATAAACAGATGAACCTAATTATCTTGGCAAGCAGGACACTCATACAAAATTCATGTACGTTCTTTTCCTTGTTGGTAGGGGGGGTGTAAAACATTTTTTATTAATTAATGTGTGGGGTATAAAAGATTCTTCAAGATTTTCAATATAGCCCTTCCCCCCCCCCATTACACTTACTTAATGACTGCTCCCTAAGAGGATATTGACTTTCAAAAGTTATTGTGGATAGTGCTCATGAAAAACTTCAAAAACCTGTACATACATGTCAGTACCTCCATACTTCTCAACTTCAGATGAGTGAAGATGCTAGCTGTTGGAACCAATGCTGAGCATAGCTGTTCATTCTAGAAATTATGTTGAAATTTATGTAACCCAGAATGCTGCTGGCAGTGATGAGTGGCAGCAGCCAAGCAAACCAAAAATTTGGGGGGCAGGGACTTAACCTCATTTCCCTATTTTGTTGCTAAAATATCACAGTTGCAGCAAAATTGATAGACAGGTGTTGCTGCATTTCTGTTGTCAGAGAAAACAAAAACAACTTACAGAAGCTGCCACACTTTACTACAGAACCAGTGGGAATGTCTTCATCTCCCTCTAGTCTGGTAGATCAGTGACAATACTTAGCAAAACGTTTCATCTGGAGGTTAGAGAACAGCTCATTTCAAAAAATGCTTTGATTTCCTTCAGTGATTTTTGCCGATAGTTGTATTCGTGTGGCGATTGCATTGGCACGAAGGCTGCAGAGGATTTATTGTGAAATGCTTCAGATCCCACACTGACTGTAAATGAGGGTAATAGAACACAAAACAATAGTGGACGTTAAGGAGGGGGGAGGAGGGGGAGTGGTACCAAATTGATTTTACCATGCTCCCTCAGCCCTCCCCAATAAAAGCAAAGACATACATGTACTAATTTCGTGGCTTACCTCCAGCAATGGCATAAGGACCAAGAATTCCCTCACCGCCAATGTAGAGAAGAACCGGACCATCAGGTTTCTTCCAGTACTTGTGGTCAACCCAGAAGCGCTGTTTGTATTGCCTTTGTTCCAAAGCATCAAAATGGTCGAGAGGTTGAAACAAAAATCCTTCTTTGGGCGACGGGGAAGCACCCAGGAGAGATAAATATCTCAGCTGATTATAATGGTCGACATACTGCTTAACTTTCCAGAAGGTGGAACCATAAAAACAGTCAACTACGGTACAAGAAATAACCAACAAACTTAAAACAGGAACCAAATCCATTTTCAGTTTGAACAACTAACGACTCGACTTCGATTCTCTGTGAAACTCGTGACTAAGATCCAGTCTCTTAGAGTAGGATATTTCAATAAACGTGACAAAGTTTTGCATGGGATGGTAACCTTTGTAGCTGGCGGTCTTGCGGAAAAATATCAATATCAGAGCGTCTTTTGTTTCCGGTCGCCATGCTGAACGAGTAAAAACAAAAAGACTGGGGAGAGGATAAAATTGTTTTTCTCCCCAGTCTTTACGTTTTTACATGCTCGGACTCTCGACTTCTTTTTGACGTTCTCACAAAACCGTCGGCTACGCAGGCTAAATTTTTGGCCAAATATTTTATGAATGCAAAACAACAAACATTTTTTAGACAAGCTAAGATTTTAGATTATTAAAACTACATTTCGTATGTTCTTGGATTGAAAAGACAAACGCAAAGTAATGATCATGGTCATAATCTATTCCCAATGGCCAAAGGTCTAAACGGACTGTCTTAAGAACAACTTTATTACTGCAAGTTGCGAAGATTTTTAATTAGTCTTTTTTACATATATTTTTTTAAATCTTCGACACCTGATCGTAAATATATGGCTTTAGAGTTTCAAAGCAGTTAATGCGCAGCCTCAAAGCTGCAAAGTTTTAAACTTCAAAAAACATCTATCTTTCTATCTATTAACCAAAGATGCGTTATCATTGGATTTTAATATTCTAAGTCTCCTAAGTCAAAACAAACTATCTCCCAAGCCCAAGTCACATTCCTATCAAATCGCATTAGTTACCAGGGAATGGAATAGTTTTGTAGACAAAAATGTGTAACTTGGGACGAAAAATTGAATAAAACATTGCATGGCACCGTCTATATGTAGATTTCTGTTATCCCTTCTAGGAAATGAATGGGTTTCCTGCGGAATTGTTTAATTTGGCACAGAAAAGATCAACCCAAAACACGCAAGCAACGTACGTACTCTTTCTCGATATCATTACACTTAGTTCTTGAGTTGAAACACCAAATCTTTAAAAATTCACGGCCATTGAGTTAAGTTTGAAATAAGTAAAAAGGTTTCTTTCAAGATAACCATACGTGACAACTGATAGACAACAAACTAGCCGTTTCTCATAAAGACGTGAAAAAACGCACGTGTAATTTTTTTTTGTCCTGCTTAAATATTTTATACAATTCCTACAAAATAATTTGGGCAAACTATATAAATCGATATCTATTGCAAGCGTTTTAGAATTTTTTTTCCTTCACCATACAGTTTTTTATTACGTAAATTAGATATTCCTATCCAAGGTCAAAGTCCGTCACTGTTCAAAAAAAATTGTCGCGATTCAGGGAAATTTATTTACCAACAATTAATTACAATTATATCTTTATCACTTGCCTCAAGTCTTCAAAATGTTTCATCTTTGTACTTCAATTGCCTGAGGTTTGAAAAGCTACGGTCAGTAAATGGTTTCTGAATCACGGTTGAAAACAAAGGCAAATATCACTGAGACGTGACAACCAATCGGATTAAGGGACAGAAGCATTTCCATACGATACCAGACGTCGCCCGTGTCACGCACTAAGAGGGAGGTGAACTGAATTGTCAGAATTTGTAAACCAAAAGTAAACTTTAGATCAAATCGCGAAGAAGCACCGCAGTTCCTCGCTGAAAGATCTTGAAGTATGTGATAGATATACTTAAACTGCGTCCTATGAAGACTTGGTTCAAAATTCAAAAAATAGTTGTTCTTGCGGAAGCTAATTGCAAGTGAATGAAGTGATGCTGATCACAAAAGGCACGGTATTGTGTATAATCTTTCCCAGCTGATAGTAAAGTTTGGTAATAATTATGTTCATTGAGAGTATTTGAACTGCAAGCACAAGCTAGATTGCTTGAGATCAGGTAAGTTTTGTGCCTTTTATTTTGACTTCAGTTGCATTAGATTTAATGTTTGTGTTGTGACTAGGGAACATTAAGCAATCGTTTGATCACCGTGATAGCATAGCTCTCGTTTTAGCCTCTTGATATATTGCCAAATTAAAGCTTAAAGCTGCTTTCTAGATAACTTTTAGCGCTTAAATATTTCTTTCAGTCGATCAATCATAATATAGTAAATTGAAATATTTAGAAGTTTTCCTGTCTATTTCAAAGAGATTGATTGACGAGTCAGTTTCAATATCAGATTTTGTTGTTGAGTGGTACAACTAAGAAAAACAAAAAATATCGAGTTCTCAAAATTACTTTTATGTTGCTGGAATTATTTACATCTGAATCCTGTTCAATGTTATGGAACAGTGATTCTCTCAGTTAGCATTTGGTAAAATAGAAACAATGTATTTTCTTTCGCTCATCCAACGCATTACACACAATAGTTATGAGCATTTTTTCTTACCATTTCCCATTAAAATCTCTCTGCTGACAAACATTTATTACACGAATCGATACAACTCTGTCATGAAGTGCTCACTGCTCAATTAGCAATTTATTTTTCCCTGTAAAATATGTGACCTCAAATTATGTTTTCTCACTTTGAAACAAACGCCGCGTTAACACAGACATTTTAAAGTTGATGGAAATATTTCGAGCAATCGTAAAATTTATTAAAAGTGATAGAAGCTATTAGTTTTAAATCCATCGTTATATGCCTTTCTTGGTTTTTGAGGAGGATTAAGCGCTTTCTTATTGTTTTTAGTTTCATACGAATTCAATAATTCATACCCACGGTGAGTTATCGAAAATACATGTATTAATGTTTACAAAAGCCGGTTATTAGGCAGAAGAAAAACAATAAGATTGCATTGATCTTTTGAAGCTGAGACGAAGTGCATCATTTTTAATAAAATAAATCAAACCAAACAAAATTTTTTAGGCGCTCCAACAAAATTTCATAATATTAGCAACATTCAGCTGCAAACTTTACGTAACAGTTAAATTCACGTTAAATTTCGCAAGGCTGATAAATGACCACGTTTCTAGCATAGCAGTCATGGTCAAGCGAAATCTTTTATTATTTTATGCAATGTTTACAAAATGGCAGACATAAATTTAAACAAAGACTCTTGAATTGTAGACATGTATAATTTACTTTAGCCTTTTACCGACATAACCACTCGAAAAGTTTGAACTCTGACTCATAATTTTCTTTCTGTTTTCCTTCTGTGCTAGAGGCTGAAAAACCATTTTTAGTGATTAGAATAAGATCTAAAGCGTTTAGATTTGTTTATTTTTGCCTGGATCTTCGAACGTACCAGTTCTTTTTGTACTGTCACAGAATTATCATAACTTGTAACTGAATTTTAGAAGTATCTCAAATTATATATTTTTGTTCAATTTTTCTGAGGTCAAGTTTATAATAATGAAAGCTAGTTCTCTTCTGTCTTACTGTATTATCAACTAGTCTAGACACAGGCATCCCAAGCTGGTAGTTAGTCTGATATTAAAATTTTCCGGTACCAAGTCAATATTTCATCAACCGAAAATATTGGAAAAAAGTTCACCTATGTACCTTGAGTTCACCTTGTATTTGTCTCTTGTGTGTATTTTTGGCTCAGTTGGAGGTGTTACAGAGGGATTTTTTGCAATTGTTGTTCCAGCTTGGGTTTGCCTGTCGTCTAGACATATACAAGGGCAAGGTCATATTGTGATACATAATCAGCCGTATTGGATGGATGAATGTTTTGTGTATTGGGAAACAGTTGAAAATTCCCTTATTCATATTTTAGGCCTCCTTTAAATTAATGTTAGCCTCAGTGGGTTTAACTAAAGGCTTAAAAAAACAAGACGCTCTAAGAGTATGTAGTCGGGCTACAATACAGGGCTAATAGAATGATTGAACATGTGACTTTTGGGCTTCCTGTGCATTTTTCGGGAAAATTCGCGAGGTCTTACACTAAGTAAATGACCAAACGCGACGTGACAGATTGATTGGCAAAAAGGTAAAACTAAAGTCGGGCCGCTGCGTGAACTAAAATATAATTTATGGTAATTTTAATACATACTTTCCTGTTTCTATTATTATTATTATTATTATTACAATAAAAGTTGTAATAATAATTAAATTATGTTTACTATTTTTGTGAATTACACTTTATCTAATGAAATTCTAAGATATTAGTTTCTATAATAATATATATTATCATTTCTAGATATCATTATCATTATTACTATTAATACTGTTTTTACTATTGTTACTATTTTTAATTATTTTTATTATTAATACTATGGCCAAAGAGAAATTAGAAAGGAAAAACTTTATTTTCTATTTTTAAAATATGTACCCCAGTTTATGCTGTAAAAATACATTTCCCCAAACAAGTTACATATAGTTGCTGTGATGCAACGGAGCTTTACGAAAAGTGTACATTTCATGGTTTTGCCAATCAGTATTTTTGAGATTTTTAGAACGCATATAGAGACTTCATGTAAGTTTTCAAATGTGCATCTCTTTGTGCTAAAGAGGCCTTCTCGAGTTTCAAACTAAAACCTTATTTATGTTTGTTGTTTTGATACCTATTAAAGAAATGACTTTAACAAAGATTTCAACAAGACCATATTAAAGTGGGAGTGGATATGAGTATGCAAATCCGTCAGTCAGCTGCAATTTACCCTTAAATCTGCTGATCCGCTATGATTTTTGTTTAACATTTCTGTTGTTACAAAAAAAACAAAAGTATTTCAATAAAGGATTAAAATCCGCAGTCCAAACTTTGTAAAAAGCAAAATCCATAAACTGGGTAGAAAAACAGATAAATCCGTAATTCGCTCTGTTGGCTTTATCTGCAGATCCGTAAATAGTAATAGTTACTCGGTCAACCAACGCATGAAGAAGGATGGAATTCTTGTGCCCCTACATATCTACGTGGAAATCAAAAACAATTATTGACGTCCTCAAATCAGAACTGGACGAGATAACAAATTGAAATTTATAAAGTAAAAGCAATTTTGATATAATATTCTTTATTCCTTCTAATGCACGTCCTTCGTTTTTTTTAAGTAGGGAAGTGGCTGGTGAATCCAACTAGAGGTGAATGAGCTTGTTTAAATTTGGAGCTCTAGATGGGAAGCGTTTTAGAGTGGACCGGGGGGGGGGGAAGAGTTACTAAAGCATTTACTATAATTTAGTTGATTCTCTTTTTTTTCTAGATGAATTTGAAGGTTCTTGCGTTTAGAACAGTTACATGCCATCATGACAAGTATGGCTTCACGCGGTTACACCGCCTGTGTATCAGAGGAGAAACAAAAAAAGTAACCGCAATTTTTTCCGGAACCCGCAGCAAGCTAGACAATGGTATCGCGCTTCAAGTCAAAGTTGTTGAAAATGGTTCAAGGTTTGCCGGAAAAAACGCCGTAGAACTTCTAGCAGCTTTAAACTCAAACGAACATCAAGTGATTACACAGGTACTTCGACCTTCGGTAACTGGTCTTGAGACAAGCTCATTAATTCACGTAGCAGCGAGAATCGGGAGTGTATTTCACATAAAAAGCTTAATTAAACTTGGAGCTAATATAAATGAAGTATCTAACGATAGAAGAGACGAATACTCGAGCCCTCTTTGTCTTGCAGCGGCTTACAATAGTATAGCTGTTGTAAACTGCCTTTTAAGTCATGGTGCAAACATTCGAGTGAAAGATATGTTCGAACTTGACGCGCTCTGCCATGCAGCAAGCCGCGGTCGGACTCAAATGCTATCTTTTCTCCTTCAAACAGCACCATATCTGTTGCATAAGCGTTGCCAGGGGCTAACGTTACTGCATTTTGCCGCATACGGCGGACATACTATCACGGCTTTGGAACTTTTAAGCCGTGAGGTAGAGGTAGATTGCGCCAGAAATTGTGAGCCTTCTGAGATAGCTGGTCGCAAGGAAGATTACCCTCCTATCCTAAGGACTAATAAAGGAGTCACACCTTTAATGCTGGCGGCTTCCAGCAAGAATTTTGATCTCGTTAAGATCCTTGTGGATCGGGGGGCAAACGTGAAAGCTCAAGATGAAAGTAATAGTTCAGTTCTCTTTTACGCTGCTGAAGGCGGAAGTTGTGAAATCTTTCACTTTCTCAAGCAGGCTGGAGCAGATATTAAGGTGGATGACAAAAAAAAACAAACTCTTTTACATCTTGCTGTTAACTTCAACATGGCTAAAATGTTGCTCGGTATGGGAGTCAGTGTTCATGCAAAAGATGTCGATGGTTGTACTCCGCTGCACTACGCTGCTGGTCGGCCAGACATTAAAGTCATCGAATTATTACTTGATCACGGAGCGCACATTAATATTGAGAGTTATATTTTCAAAAAGACAGCTCTCTACTTTGCAATTCGTTATCACTGCAATTATGAAAAAGTTCAACTTCTTTTACGTCGAGGAAGCAATATTAAACGTCCCTCTATGGACAAACAAACACCACTTCATTGGGCTGTAGAACGAGGCTGTGGACATGACATTGTAAAGTTGTTGATTGATAGCGGTGCTGACGTCAACGCAGCTGATATTCGTGGAGATACTCCGTTGCTATTGGCTGCTGGAATGACTGACACGAATACCACTAAACTGTTAGTCGAGTGTGGCGGCAAGGTTAATGTGCGTTCCATTGGAAACGAAAACACGCCATTACACTCGGCAGTAAGGTGTGGGAACAATGAAATAGTCAAAATTCTTCTGGAGAAGGGAAGCGAGGTAAAGCTTTTTGATGGATTCATACATATATACATTACATTCACACATACATACATTATTTTTATTACACTATTATACACACATATGTGTGTATAATAGAGAAATAATAGTGTACTATGATTCCTATACAATATATATTGATATTGTAAAGTTAGAGATATCTATTGCTGTTCTTGGTCAAATTTAGATGAGATTAATACTTGCCTACTTTCGTTTTGTTTGTGCCTCAAACAAAAGTTTGAAAAAAATGATTGATGTCTTATCAGTGAGAATGCCTCAAACAAAAGTTAAAACAAAATGATTGGTTCAAGGGAATTAGCAAACATTTACTGTTATAAGAGAAGTTTGAGAGACCTATCTTCATTTGGATAAATAAATTATCATCGCCGTAAGAATGAAGAAGCTGACGTTTCGAGCGTGAGCCCTTCGTCAGAGCATCATATTTACTAAAGTTTGATCTACTTATGCGAACACCTGTACCCGAGTCATGCCAAGCCTCAAGAAATTCACCAAGGAGCTTCGCCAGGAAATCGTGAGTTATCTTATGATGCTCTGACGAAGGGCTCACGCTCGAAACGTCAGCTTCTTCATTCTTACGGCGATGATAATTTATTTATCAACATTATTTCATAGTTTATATCTACTCGCCGGCGCATTTAATAGTTTTTTAAAAACTATTTACTAAAGTTTTATCTTCATGTGGGACTTAACAATTGTGAGTAATTTGTAGCTCTCGAGATACTGGATTGTCGTTATTTAACTATGAGAACCTTAAAGTGTGTTAGTGGTTACTATTACAGAAATAAAGATTGATATTCGATATACCGCCGCCTGGTTAGCCTAGTTGGTAAGGTGCCAGTCTATCGTGCGGGAGGCTCGGGTTCGATTCCCTGCCGGACCAACACTCAGGGTCTTGAATTAATTGAGGAGAATGTGCTTCCTTTGCTCTAATATCTGCAGATAGTTTCGCGTCTTCTTGGATAAGGACGTTAAACCGTAGGCCCTCGGAGACATCTGTATGTTTATGTGTGTGTGTCTGTCATGTCAAAGGTCTCCGTCCACCTTCCGTTGAAAAAAAGTAAAAATGTTTCTTGTTGAAACTTTACTGAATCTTGTATTTATGTTCGCAATTAATGTAGTAAAAACACAAACAGAAGCATCGTTTCTCATTCATTATTATATCTACCATTGTCCCAAATGAAACATGTATTCATTGATTTATCGTCATTTCAAACCGCTCACAAAAATTACAAATTGAGAACAAATTGAAGCTGAAGCAGCCAAAAAATGAAGGGCAATGAGCTTCGACAAAATGTACTGGCTCTTAGAAAAAAAAGCGTGTAATAAAATAAATTATCTTGTTTTTTTTAAAGAACTAAATGAAGTTACCTTGTTATCATTCTCATTTCTCTATTCTTGTACTTAAAAGGTGAATCGCCTCGCTAAAGAATTTGGTAACAAAGACGCTAGCCACTTTAACGTTGTATCACCTCTTCATATTGCCACAAGAAATCAAAACCTAGGCGCCGTGAAACTTTTGCTGGAACATCGTGCCGACATCAACATCCAAGATGGCCGCGGTGCGACTCCTCTTCATTACACCGCAAAGTCCCAGTGGAACGAAGGTCTCCGATTTTTGCACGAGAAAGGAGCAAATTTGAATGCGGAGGACGGGCATGGCGCCACTTTGTTGATTCACGCAACTGTCAAAGGTTGGCTAGAGGGACTAAAGTATTTGCTAGAGCAAGGCGCGAACGCCAATTGCCATGATCAACACAACACGACGCCGTTGTACTGCGCGGCAGTATATGGCTGGACTGACGGCCTCAAGTGTCTTCTAAAACACGGCGCAAACGTGAATAAAGCCGCTGGAGACGATGACGATACGCCTCTTCATATTGCCGTAAAACGAAGCTTGTTTGAAGTGGTACGCGTTCTGATCGCTTGTGGCGCCGACGCAAATGCGTTTGATAAGCGCAAAAATACGCCTATTGTGTACGCAACGAAAAATGGGTGGGTTGAGGGATTGAAGTTTTTGTTAGAAAACGGTGCTGATGTTGCGACGGCAGTCGGTGACTCCAGGGAAACCGTTTTGTATGTTGCAGTAAAGAACCATTTATCGGGTGTTCTGCGGCTGCTTCTTAAGCATGGTGTAAACGTAAACACTATCGCTGGTGAACACCGCGAGACTGTGTTGCACTTGGCAGCAAGACACATGCTTTCTGATGTACTTGAGCTTTTGTTACATCATGGAGGCTATGCTAACGCTGTGGAAGGGCATTCAGGAAAAACGCCGTTACATTTTGCAGCAAATCAGGGTTCTGTCGCTTCTCTTCAGGTTAGTAGTTTGAGTAAATACTGTGTAGTGAAGTCAAAGGGGGAAGGAGTTTCGTAGATCGTAGAAAAATGTACATGGCAAAGGTTAAAAAGTAGATTAAAATATGAAAATGTTCTGTTCAGCTGTCTTCGAAGTTATTTCATATATGAAATATTGGTCAGATTGTTTCCAGAACAACCTATTTAACATTCGTGTCTCCAGAAGTTAACACTATCGAACATTAACATTAACATTAACATGTTAACACTCACAGTATTATGAAATAGTGTGTCCAACACTTACGAAAAATTGCATTTTATTTCACTAGAACCAGTGGTTTCGTTGGGTTTTGTTAAGTCCTTTTTTTCGCTTCTCCTTTTTTTAAAAAGGAAACCATTGAGCTGGGTTGCTGAGTTGGTAAAAGGCCTAATTTAGACAACCTAAGCGTTGCTATGATTGGTTAACGCCCGAAAGGTTAGATCCTTAAACAACTTACGCCATTGGTTAAACAACTTCAACCGCCATTTATGTAAATTTCTTGTGGCCTCTCCCAAGGTCGGGGCTAAAGTCCGTGATGTGGTACGGCTAAATGGTATAGATTGAAATTGGTGTGTATTTCCACAGAAAGCTGTTAAAATTTTTTTGATCATCGACGTTAGTAGTTTAAGAGTCTAGCGTTTCGAACGTTAGTGCTTCGCATGAGCAACTCTCCTTTGCCGATGCTATTGCGAAGGAGTAACAGGCAAAACTTTAGCTCCTTACGGTACTTACGACCATCGTAGGTGTTTTAGCTCTTCACGGTACTTACGACCATCTTAGATGTTTCAACTCTGTCCTGTCTAAATTGCAAAGCTTCAGCTCCTTACGACCATCTTAGATG